>JABSTQ010010679.1:0-225131 GCA_013358835.2 Ixodes persulcatus
TACATCTTGTCTTTCACTATTACATCAATATATAGAAGTGTTGATGCCGAGTGAGAATTCAAGCTACCAAATCTGTCGTGCGAGTTAAGAACACAGAAAGAGCTCTATAGACAAAATTTTGTAAAAGAGGGCTGTACGGGTATCAGAATAGCACATGCCATGCTAAAAAAAATGCAAACTCTTTTAGGTATGCAAGGATGACGGTGCTGCGCCATTTCTGATATGTCACAAAAAATCAGTGACGTATAGTGTTCCTCATGGATATTTAAACTGTCAAATTCAAAGCCTAAGTTCTATTCAAGGACGTTCCTCATTACAAATGTATTTAGAGATCTGAGCCACCGACCCATGCAAGACTTTGTGGCAAACATTCATTTTCATGTGCATTACGGTTTACAAGGTCTAGTCTGCATTGATTTATTGCATTCATGCTGAAACTGGGAGGTGTTCTTTGGGTATGAATAAAGAGATAAACATTTCTTGAAATCAAAATATTTGAGAACGGACAAAAGAAATGATATTAAAGCGGTATCTTAGATTCTCTTTTTTTTTGTCTTATCTCTAATTATCACTTTATTTTGTGTGAGGCATTCAGTTTTTTAGGGCGCAGGTCTTAATTGCCCGTTCCACGGCGTTGCCATCGGCAGAACTGCCCCACTAAACTTGGCAGGAAATTGAATTAATGTAGATATCATTTGACATAATTTTTCAGCTAAATCTATTGGAGAAACTGTATTTGTTTCTGGATAATGTGACACAAAGTCATGTGACGTCATTTTCCCCGCTACATTTAGGGGGAAAACTGAATTGGTGTTGAGGTCACGGGACATCAATTTCTCTGCTAAATTTAGTGAGATAATTTTCCTGTTAAATTTATGAAAATTTCCCGCTAAATGGGAGGGAGCAGACGAGGAGGAAGGGAGGGGAAGGAGTGGCATACTCTCCCATCCTGCTCCTCAAGATCTTCATTCTAATTTCGCATTACAAAGAATTGTAAACTTATTTTATTTTTAATCTCATGTTTATTCAATTTTTATATCGCAGGTGCACCCACAGCACAAATCTGGGTTGTGCTGATCCTCTACGCACAAGCTAGGAACTCCTGAGTGGCAAGAGTGGGAGTTTGGCCTGACAGCTCAAGGGACACCTTTGTTCAGTATTGAATTTATAATTATCATCTTTTGAGCAAAGTTCAGCTTTGCTGCATGCAATTCTTCTAGAAATAAATACTTGCTACTGAATTTACCACGTCACTACATTTCGCCACTGCTATTAGTGTTCCCGGAGAACCTCGGAAAAGAGCTTATTTGTGTGCAAACATCATGCTTGTTTCAAACCAATGCTGATTAGAGACTCGCTGACATCCAGCATTCCAATGCACGCTGGATGTCTGCGAGTCTCTCCCGAAGGATGCAAGCGGGGAAGGAACCATACAGTCGTATCGTATTAGAGGACATGCTATAGGGTGTCCTTTGTATTGTAATTATAATTGTAATGATGAGTCGGCTTATTAAAGGGAAGTGCAAGACTTCTTTCAGAAAACTAGATGGAGGCTGATTCTAGTGTGGTTTTATCCCGTGAATCTAATAATCACGTTCGTTTTCTCCAAAGATATAACAAAACGTGAGAAAACACAAAAACAACTGACCAGTAGTGGCGTCGTAAGGGGATTTTTCGGCTGCCAAGCATGTGTCACTTGAGGGCCGCGCGTCCAATTGAAAGCTTTCTAGGTGTACTGTCCCGTACTGGCACCAGTCGTGAAGTCTTTTTTTTTCCCTTTTTAAAAATGGTGTGTGCATGCATAGCTTTGATTAGCGCTGAAGATGCATGAGCAGAGATTTCGAAAGCTCCTTTTGTGATGTCGCTCTCCGGTAAAGAGTGCCTCCAGTGATACTTAAAAAATTATTCTATGCAGCCTCGGTTCACCAAATTACCAAATATTTTTGATATTTGAGATTTTGGATGTCAAATGAAGATTTAAATGTGTTTCCTCAAATACAAAACCACTCTAGCTTCCCTTTGAGTATATTATGTTCGTTAAATGTTTAATTAGTGAAAATAGGCCCATAATTTTAATTACAAAGTTGTTAAGCATCGTCGAAAAACATTAAATCCACCCTTTTCATGAATATATAAGACGGGAGCAGCATTTTACGGCATTCTAAAAAAAAGGCTTAATTTGTACGCATTTCCAGATTTTGGTTTTTTTATCAGAGCGCATCTTTGCACCTGCGATACTGCTGACCAGTGGCTGCAATGCGAAGCCACCTCCTCGCCTCCCTCGTAGAATGGAGGGAAGCAGGGCGCACGTGTGTTGCGCGACTAAACCCCTGGGGAACAGGACCGTAGGTGCAGAGATGCGCTCTGATAAGAAACCGAAACCTAGAAACTGATACAAATAAAGCGTTTTTACAGAATGCGTAAACTGGTACACCTGAATTATATCCTTCTAAAAAGAGTTTATTTAGTCGTTTTCAATGACTCGGCAAATTTCTAATTGAAACCATATGTTCATTTTCACTAATTAAAAAGTAACTAAAAAATTTTATTTATTATCAGACTAATTGTTACGATTAGGCCCCTATACTACATACCCCTGGACGTATAACTCACCTGCACAAACCACATTAATGTAGCTTTCACAGCCTTTTTAAACAAATATGTAAAGCTTAAAAAATCGCCCTGTATAAGAGTGAAAAGGCGATACCAGCATGGTGGAGCCATATGGCTCCATCATGGTGGTATCGCTTTTTGGCTGGTATAGGATGTCCCATATTACGTTGTGCTTGTATGGTTCCATCCGCCTACATGGTTCCACCAAGATCCACTACGCTGGTATAGGATGTCCCATATTACGCCATGCTTGTATGGTTCCGCCTACCTGTATCGTTCCGCTTTAATCCACTATACTGGGGCCGCTTTTTCGCTGGTATAGGATGTCCCATATTACGGTTACGCTTGTATGAGGCTTTTTCCATCATCTTTCCATCATCAAGATTTTCCAATAGGGTGACGTGCGCTGTTATGAGAGAGCAATTGTTTTGACTTTAACATGAACAGATTTAGACCACAAACTTCGTTTTTCAAGCTCGGAATATGAGTTTGTGTTTTGTACCTGCTTGTAATCATCACATCGAGAAAAAAACTTACTGATTCTTCAATTTTAAGTAAGACCTCAAATTGCGAAGAAGCTGGATTATAACATGAGGCAAGTTATATTGCCGTGCGCATGACCGAGAAGGCACGCTTGTCCTTGCATCTAGAAGATTCCTCTCTCCCCTTACCCCGAGTGTAAAGGATAAGGAGGCCAGAATGACCTTGCCTAGTCAGTCGCGAACATTCTATGTCGAATGTTCAACTTCAAAAGGGGAAACAGCGCAAACAAATTGACATAGGATGAGTAAAAGAAGTTTGAGATTCCGCGTGTAGTAGATAAGGGGTCGAGCGTGAGCTCTGCCGACTCACTCAGATTCTCCCGACGGCGAGGCACATTCACTCTCTCTCTAGCCAACTGTTATGCCGACACTGCGACGTACGCTCCTGCTGTTTCGACACATTCCTTTTTGTTTTGTTTCTGGCACAAGTTCGCCGATTAAAAGTTTATTTTCAGTTTTACGCTCGTCGAGCATTTTTTATTTATGACATTTTTGGTGGAGGTGCGGGGTATTGGGGAAAGCGTTTCTTTTCGGTCATGCACGTGGCAATATTTACATATATATGTTACGAACGATTCGTTTGATTGCACAATTGTGCACGGATGAGCTGCGCTGTCAGAAATCTTTGAAATGTGTGCTGGCCTGCACTTCGACCTTGATGCACTTCACGTCGTCGTCGTACCATGTTGTACGTGATTCGGCTTCACAGTGTTTTCACCTTTTCAAATATTGCCGAAGCGAGCTCCACGGGAAGGCGTTCACGCGCTCGCGGACCTCGAGCGCCGATCAAAGCTGTGTACGGGTCACGGTTTGGTACGGGCACTCTTCGTTTCCGAAATCCCACAGAAAGTTTACTCCGAGATGAGAGGTTTCGTCGATCGTCATCAACTTCATTCGACGCAGTCGCGTACTCTCTCAGAAAGAACCACTGAACCCGCGAAGCCATCGTGTTCTCTGCTAGCGAGGCAAAACGGTTGTAAAAACTGTATTACGGGTTTTTGCTATCGCGTTATGGTACTGAAACGATAGAAAGAGTCTTCATGATTAGATATTGAGAAGAGACAATGCTTACAAAAATATTTACTTTTTTATCAGTAAATTTCTATACTTCACGTGGAGCCCCCGTGCATTTTTTTCATAACAACGCCCCCAGCACCGGCTTGTTTGGGGCGGAACTCCATGCTGTGACGTCATCACTTACGGGGTCAATTCTGTCAGAGCTACGCTGTAGAAATGTCCCAGTGTCGTGCTTTTAAGTTGCCGATGCCTAGCGGCACGAACTGAATGTCACAAGCGAAGTGAATCCGATTATCTCGAGACGAGGGAAGCCGCCGACGCCGCCAAGCCCGGGTGATCTCAGGACGACGATGCCACGGCCTCCCTGGTGCTAGCCTACTTCGCTGCGCTGCCGATAGATGACGCAACGCGACAAACGCGGGAATGCGGCGCCGGCGCCGCATTTGCCTCCACCGACCATCTCCGTACAAGATGGACCATTACGGCACGTACAAATGCAATATATGCACGGTAATCTGAGAAAGAAACCTCAAATACCAAAGCAATCAAGCAAAAAAAAAATTTAGACATTCGTGCATTGCCGAGACTCGCGTCGCGCTAAAAGAAGCGGAAAAGAAACTCTTGTCAGATTATCAGCTAAAACCAATTCCCGGCTCGGCGACCCCGGCGCGTATCTTCGGCGCTGCGGGGAGGTAGGTGCCCACCGCCGATACCTTGCCGTTCACGAAGTAGTCGAACGCGTTTAAAGATTTGTGTGTTTTAAGTTGCTCTCAGGTATATTTCCCACCTAGATGAATAGGTAGTTCAGAAGATGCGCCCACGGTACCCTCGGCAGATTTGTTATGTTTCTGAGAAACAAGTGCTCTTTATTTGCAACCAAGGGATCAGGAAGGCAAGTCGATTCCGTATAAGTAAATTTTGAGAAATACCGCAGTTAGCCGTCAGCATTGAGGTTTATAAAGTATGCGCTACTCACTCAGAGCCTTAAAAACAAGCGCAAACAATAGCCATTATTTGTGTTTGTTTTGGTAGTGACGATAGACGTTTTGCACCTACCGTCACTTCCGGTTATCTTTGAAATCGAAACCAACATTATCGTCCGCCATCAGTGCCTTGGCGCAAAGTTTGAGACATTCGGCGTCTTATTGCGGCAACAGTAAGACGCCGCATGTCGTTACTTTTAACGTTTTATCACTTTGATTTTTTTTCTTCGTTTTTTTATTGTTTTCCTGTACTTTTCAGAAATCGCATTTTTAAAATAATGTATCTTCATTTCAAATACCTGCATCGGTGGATTTAAAAAGGGCTGGAGAAGTAAAGCCCCAGAAGCCTGGGGCGTGTGTGACTATTGTGGGAACCACGTGTTCGCCCGCATCCCTATCTAGGCCTAGCTCAGGCAGGCCGTGGGACGTCGCCACGTGGGGGCGCGTCCCGGATGCGAGGGCGAAGCCGTATTCCCTGGTGGGCGGCTTTCCCTCGTCCTTCTCGGGTGATTTGCCGAAGGCACATCCCTCGGGATCATGACTTGGACGCGTCCGCTCCTCCGGGGAGCCACCTACATCCGACCCACCCTGGGCGCGTCCATTCCCGCAGGCTATATAAGACGGCCCTAATCCAACGGGCAGGCAGGGTTACCAGATTGGGCTATTAATAGCCAAATTGGGCTACCTACTGATAAGTTTGGCGTCGAAATTTGGCGGTTGGCTATGTGGCTACGTGCGGCTATTTTTGGGCTATGTCCAATTTTTGCCCGATATCCGCGAAATTGTCCCCTTTCCCTCTGTATACTGTCGGATATCTCAAGATACCCTGGAGAGCATATTTAATGTGAAGTTTTTTTTTTTTCTTTGGGAGGAAACAGTGTTGCAAATATTTTAATCCTTCCGACGAATGTTTCGCTCGGTTCAACTCTAAGGTACTGTATGGAGCTTGTACGAGTGGGACAAATGCTTCCTAAAATATTGTTCATAGCATGAGACTGTCCAAATGTGTCCGCATGAGCTTTTTGTTTTATTATTTGAAATTAAACTGTTTTCTGGATATTGTAAGACTTTGATTTTGCATACTATCTCTCATTTAAACGTATACAGAAGCAGAGCTTTCGCCTTCAGCTTGTAAGTCAATGTCGAAATTTTGGCTACTTTTGGGCTACGCAAATATTTGGCTTTTGGCTACTTTTGGGCTACACTGACTAGCTATTTGGCTATATCAGCTAGGAGCTATCTGGCAACCCTGCGGGCAGGACTCTCGCTGGGGGAGGCTCTGCTCGACGGAGCCTTCCTTTCTTCTACTGATCCTCCTCCTCCGTGATACTGTCAATTGCGGCAGCGCGGACTCCGACTGGCGATCCTGTCAAAAGAGACAGCGCCATCATCCCCACCATAGTTGGCCCTCGGGCAAGCGTGTGACAATTGAGTCAATAAACACGTCTTTATCCGGACCCAAGGAACCTTCTGTGTTTCTAAGTTGTACCCCATAAAAGGGGAAACCCACATCTGGCGCCCAACCCAAATCCAATGGACCGCGTCCTCAAGGGAAGAGGCTCTGCTCGACGGAGCCTTCCTTTCTTTTACTGATCCTCCCCCTCCGTGATACTGTCAATTGCGGCAGCGCGGACTCCGACTGGCGATCCTGTCAAAAGAGACAGCGCCATCATCCCCACCATAGTTGGCCCTCGGGCAAGCGTGTGACAATTGAGTCAATAAACACGTCTTTATCCGGACCCAAGGAACCTTCTGTGTTTCTAAGTTGTACCCCATAAAAGGGGAAACCCACATCTGGCGCCCAACCCAAATCCAATGGACCGCGTCCTCAAGGGAAGAGGCTCTGCTCGACGGAGCCTTCCTTTCTTTTACTGATCCTCCCCCTCCGTGATACTGTCAATTGCGGCAGCGCGGACTCCGACTGGCGATCCTGTCAAAAGAGACAGCGCCATCATCCCCACCATAGTTTGGCCCTCGGGCAAGCGTGTGACAATTGAGTCAATAAACACGTCTTTATCCGGACCCAAGGAACCTTCTGTGTTTCTAAGTTTGTACCCATAAAAGGGGAAACCCACATCTGGCGCCCAACCCAAATCCAATGGACCGCGTCCTCAAGGAAGAGGCTCTGCTCGACGGAGCCTTCCTTTCTTTTACTGATCCTCCCCTCCGTGATACTGTCAATTGCGGCAGCGCGGACTCCGACTGGCGATCCTGTCAAAAGAGACAGCGCCATCATCCCCAGGATCAGGAAGGCAAGTCGATTCCGTATAAGTAAATTTTGAGAAATACCGCAGTTAGCCGTCAGCATTGAGGTTTATAAAGTATGCGCTACTCACTCAGAGCCTTAAAACAAGCGCAAACAATAGCCATTATTTGTGTTTGTTTTGGTAGTGACGATAGACGTTTTGCACCTACCGTCACTTCCGGTTATCTTTGAAATCGAAACCAACATTATCGTCCGCCATCAGTGCCTTGGCGCAAAGTTTGAGACATTCGGCGTCTTATTGCGGCAACAGTAAGACGCCGCATGTCGTTACTTTTAACGTTTTTATCACTTTGATTTTTTTTCTTCGTTTTTTTATTGTTTTCCTGTACTTTTCAGAAATCGCATTTTTAAAATAATGTATCTTCATTTCAAATACCTGCATCGGTGGATTTAAAAAGGGCTGGAGAAGTAAAGCCCCAGAAGCCTGGGGCGTGTGTGACTATTGTGGGAACCACGTGTTCGCCCGCATCCCTATCTAGGCCTAGCTCAGGCAGGCCGTGGGACGTCGCCACGTGGGGGCGCGTCCCGGATGCGAGGGCGAAGCCGTATTCCCTGGTGGGCGGCTTTCCCTCGTCCTTCTCGGGTGATTTGCCGAAGGCACATCCCTCGGGATCATGACTTGGACGCGTCCGCTCCTCCGGGAGCCACCTACATCCGACCCACCCTGGGCGCGTCCATTCCCGCAGGCTATATAAGACGGCCCTAATCCAACGGGCAGGCAGGGTTACCAGATTGGGCTATTAATAGCCAAATTGGGCTACCTACTGATAAGTTTGGCGTCGAAATTTGGCGGTTGGCTATGTGGCTACGTGCGGCTATTTTTGGGCTATGTCCAATTTTTGCCCGATATCCGCGAAATTGTCCCCTTTCCCTCTGTATACTGTCGGATATCTCAAGATACCCTGGAGAGCATATTTAATGTGAAGTTTTTTTTTTTTCTTTGGGAGGAAACAGTGTTGCAAATATTTAATCCTTCAGGCTCTGCTCGACGGAGCCTTCCTTTCTTTACTGATCCTCCCCCTCCGTGATACTGTCAATTGCGGCAGCGCGGACTCCGACTGGCGATCCTGTCAAAAGAGACAGCGCCATCATCCCCACCATAGTTGGCCCTCGGGCAAGCGTGTGACAATTGAGTCAATAAACACGTCTTTATCCGGACCCAAGGAACCTTCTGTGTTTCTAAGTTGTACCCCATAAAAGGGGAAACCCACATCTGGCGCCCAACCCAAATCCAATGCCGCGTCCTCAAGGAAGAGGCTCTGCTCGACGGAGCCTTCCTTTCTTTTACTGATCCTCCCCCTCCGTGATACTGTCAATTGCGGCAGCGCGGACTCCGACTGGCGATCCTGTCAAAAGAGACAGCGCCATCATCCCCACCATAGTTGGCCCTCGGGCAAGCGTGTGACAATGAGTCAATAACCGTCTTATCCGACCAGGAACCTCTGTTGTCTAATACCCATAAAAGGGAACCACATCGCGCCACCCAAATCCATGACCCGTCCCAAGGAGAGCCTGCTCGACGGGCCTCTTCTTTTCTGATCCTCCCCCTCCGTGATACGGTCATTGCGCGCGCGGCCATCCTGTCAAAAGAGAGCGCATCTCCCACCAGTTGCCCTCGCAGCGGTGAGCCATCTCACCAGAGTGCGCGACGCCACCCTGCGCGTGCTTCTGTACTGTATTCCCAGTTTCCTGCCCGTCCAGCGCGTGTACGCTCGGCGTTCGGAATTTTCGGGTAAGCACGAGTCTTTTAATCGAGCGTTTACTCACGGTTTTTAATGGGTGGCTTCACCCGTTCTGTGCCATGGTGCTACAATAACAGTATCAGGCAAAAAGGCATCGGATTTTGTCTTTCCGAAAGAGAGCAGCCCCCGCGAAGAGTGTTTAAAAAATGTAAAGAGAGCTGGAGAAGAGCGGCAGGAAAAAGCGTTTTTTTTTTTATTTGTTTCGTGATTTGCTTCATAATTTATATTCCCCCCATTGCACGCTAACTAAAGAGGATAGGATTACAGGGCACGAGACTTAGTAGGGCGTGCCAAAGTGTTCCGTACGTTAGAATTTCCCTGAACACTCGCTCAGTAGCGGTATATCCGTTCGTCTATCTCAATCGGGAACTCCAAATTGTATTAAAAACGGCCGCCGCGCAACTGTTATTGCGATGACAAGTTTCGAGCACAACTGCGCTTCAAAAAATCGGGACAATCACTAAAGAAAGAGCAGCGGTTCACGGTATGTATAACTTGAAATAAAACAACTTTTTCGAAATGATAGTTCTTTTCTTTTTAGTTTCTTTTCTAACAAAACGTGAAAACATTGCACAATGCAATTTAGAAGTACAACACTTACCGCTAAAAAGGTAGCAAACGAACCTGACCCACCTTGTGGTTGGCTATTATGCCACAACCTGATTTTGACTGGCGTTACTGATCCATTCTGTATTAACACCAATCGAGACAGCCGAAAAAAAGCATTCACCGTCTGGTAACTCTTACCGTTCGGAGCTTGCGCAAACAAAATAAAACTGAATAGAAACTGTACACAAAAGCTCATCTCTACTTGAAGTTTGCACGTATCTTGCATAGTTCGTTCATTTTGACAAATGCGAGTTGTCGCGTCAGGCATGGTCCTTTTGTAGATCGTTTCTTCTTTGTGTGCAGGCATCTCCCCGCAGTTTATCTGTACCGTGTCGCAAGGGCTGTCAACCAGAATAAAACGAGGTTTAGAAAACTATCGCTTCCCGAGAATGTCTATTCAGCTTGTCTTACTTCATTGTCGATCACAAGTTATGCCCAAGCCTGAACACTACAAAGGTCAGTATTCCACCGACACATGTGACGCTGTTCCGCGGTGCTACACCAAGCCGATCGGCCCTCGAAGTTTATGCTCTTTGACATTGAAGCAGATGTTCACTTGTTTCCAACTTCATTGAGACGTCGGAGCAGCCGGAGTGCTCGATAGAGTAGTGGCGTCGTTGTTTTTTCCGCGGTCGGAGTGGGACCACCGCGTGAACGCAGTAGGTTCACGCACGTTCACGAAGACGAAGAAGCCGACGACGACGAAGCAGACGACAAAGCGATTCTGAAGCGATAAGACAACTGGAACTGTTTTTCTGCGCTTGGTGACAAACGAAGGCGTCGCAAACAACAAAATCTTATGAAGTACAGACATGCAGGAGATTCCAAGCTTATACCAGGGCTTCCCAAACTATGATGTAAGCCCACGTCAGTCCTATTGAGCCGGGAAGCCGGAGAGCGATGACTACAAGTATCATGGCGGTGGCAATACTTCCGGAATGCGCGCGCTTGCGCAGTTCGCTTGGTGGCATCGGTCTATTGAGTCAATAAACACGTCTTTATCCGGACCCAAGGAACCTTCTGTGTTTCTAAGTGGTACCCCATAAAAGGGGAAACCCACATCTTGCGCCCCAACGTGCGGCCTGTCCGGCGACTGCACACAAACCGGCACTCTCGCAATCACAGCGAACCAGGCCAATTTCCGGCCAAGAACTTCGTGGAAGGAGGGAGAGGCGAACGCCCAAAACCCGATGCCACTCAACGGCTTTGTGGCCACATCAGCCACGCACGGACACAATGAGCAAGTGTCCTTTCAGCCGAGCTTCCCTAATTGAGGAGTTTCAGCGAATATAGGGGGCGCTCCGATCGATCCAACATGGCGGAAAAGAGGGGGATAGATTCGCGACGCCCGTAGACCGGTAGCGTATAAATTAAACAAATCACGTCGTTCTCTGTTTGTTGCCGTGTGCGAGGCGATCATCGCTTCAAGCAAGACCTACCGTGATGCTACAAATGAAGTGGTCAAGCCAGTCGAAGGCAAGAAATCTTACCATAGTCAAGATATGTGTGCAAGTGTTCGACGTGAGCTCTCACGCTGGTGCAGCTGTCATCAAGTTGAACAGAATGTACGCGGGTCCAAAGAAAGGTACATACCAACAATGTTCGCGCGTTGAAACTATGACGCGTACTTTATCTAAAACTAAACTTATCGGTTTGTGGCTACAAACATTTTCGTTGACGTTGCATAGATGATGCAACCATTCAGGCCTCGCATTAAACGGTGTTGCGAACTCTTCGGTTGTTCTAGTTAATTGCTCTAAAAAGCGGTTGGATGGAAAGTATGACAGCTACAGCATACAAGGGAAGATTGAGGTATTTATCCTGCGTTCTATGTATATTGCGATCAGCTGGTCGCCGATCGTCCTGTTTTTACGCATAAAGTAAACAAGCCCCGGAAGCGCCAATCTCATTTCGATGTACAGTACTTGTGCACCCCTACAAGCCTCCTTTTGGCTCTTGTGGAAAGCTTTATTGTAATAGCAATAGTCTCATCGGTCGTTCGAGTTGTATGTGCCACGGTAATATCAGCTGTGTGTGATCTGCTAAGTCTGTATTAAATGCCAGGAGAACAAAGGTAAAGCTTTTTTAAGTTTTTTTCTTTTTACAAAACAGGGCAAAGCTTCTAAAACAATAACAACCTAAGCTGATATTTGAGTGTGCTGAAGAATGAATGGCAAAAGGTGCTTATGCTAAGTGGTAGATGTACACAGTTGCTTTTCTTTTTGCCTCTGCATTGTAAATTGGAAGATATGTGCCAGCAGAAGACACGTGTATTTTTGAAAATGTCTTTTATTAGGGCAAAAATAGGTTTTCATACACAACCGAAGAGTTCGCAACACCATTTAATGCGAGGCCTGAATGATTACATCATCTAAGCAACGTCAACGAAAATGTTTGTAGCCGCAAACCGATAAATTTAGGTTTAGATAAAGTATGCGTCATAGTTTCAGCCTCAAACGCGCGAACATTGTTGATATGTACCTTTCTTGATGACAGCTGCACCAGTGTGAGAGAGCCCACGTCGTCGAACACTTGCACACATATCTTGACTATGGTATGGCAGGATTTCTTGCTTGAAATGGAGATCATCTCGCTACGACTTGCTACGACCACCCACCGCAGCGATGCAGGTGTCGAAGGGGCACAAAGCAGTCAGTCGCCGTCACCCGACGCTGGTCGTTTGGCATTCACGGCTTTCCGCCCAGGTGCTTCGTTTGTACTTGGCACCGAATGTTATTTTCTGTGCTTGTGTGTGTGCTCAGTGGCTGGATATGGGCCTCAATAGCAGTTATTCAGGCTCAACAGAGCGTTCGCCGAAGAACTTCTGAAAAAAAATGCCGCCCAGGAAAAAAAGCACGAAGACACAACGCACCAGCTTGGCGGGCGGACTATGCACTGGGTGCGGAAATCAGGCCCTGCGGATTATACAATACATGCAAACTATCTAAATAAAACCAAAAATTTCAGGCTCAAATTGGCTTCTGCGGACTATTCGCCTGGACACTGGTGCCTGTTATTATGCATTGTGTGTTCACTGCTGTTTGTTGCGGCTTGAGACTGCCTTCCTGTAATGATGCAGAGGGGTCAACTGAACCTTGAAATAAACATATTTAAGCACATCCATGTCCCTTGAAGCCAGATGGTCAGAGAAAAGGTCTGCCATTACCTAATTTGCCAACAGCACACCAATGGTCGCGATCAAAACTCGCAGGGTCAATGGGCAGTTTTCCACCACAATATTTATTGCCGCGTAATCACCAATTTGGTACATTAAAAACCTTGAGGCTTTAGCCTCTAGCACACCCATCCTGGATCAGCAAAGCTTTTATGCTGTAGACCTGCATCATCACATGAGCATGTTTCTTATCAGTCTTAAACGTAAAACGCTAGTTATGGAATGAAATTCTCATATCACATTTTTAGCAAACTGAATGGTCCCACCTGTTACACGTTTAGCTTTGGAAGTAAACCAATTCACAATACCACCAGTGGCATACATCGTGCCAAGCATTAGTGCCGCATGTGGCAGCAAAATGTCTTAACTAGGGAAGCAAACCTAATCGATCGGGTCGATTGAAGCACCTAGATACGGGAGAAATTATCAATCAAAAAAGGTCACTCGAAAGGGAAGTTTTCTTGCTAAACGAACATGAATTTTTATTGGGCGTTCCGCAATGTAAGGCCGAAGACATTCACTCCGTGATCAGTACAGAAGCATTTGCTTAGTAGTCGGTGGTGCGTGATAAAAACAACAAAAACAAATGTGGATTATAAACAATGTACATGTTATAAACGCGATAGATTCGCATTTGCACGGAGTACTTACACTTAAAATCGTGTCAACATAAAGCGACTATGGCCCACCTTGCTAGCAGCAATCTTAAAATTTATCCGTGTAGTCGTCACGCCCGTGCACCAACCGAAAGCGTTGCTGCAAGCCCCTCCGCCGTCAACTTTGAGTCGCTGTTGAGTCTGAAGGACTGCTCTATGAGGTCCATATCCAGCCACTGAGCACACACACACAAGCACAGGAAATAATACTCGGGTCCAAGTACAAACGAAGAACCCGGGGCGGAAAGCCCTGAATGCCAAACGAGCTGCGTCGGGCGACGGCGACTGACTGCGTAGCACACAGGTTGCGCTCCTTCGACGCCTGCATCGCCGGCAGCGCTGCGGCCGGTGGTCGTAGCTAGTCGTAGCGGATCGTGTCACCTCCGTTGCTCGTACCGGAACACTAGAGCCGCGTAATATTCTTGCTGCCGAAGTTTATAAGCCTACGTTCGCGGCCGACGCCTTTACACAAAGCCAACGCCCAGCGAAACTATCCCCCTCTTTCTCTTTCGGCGACCGGCCACCAGGGCGGCGACTCCTTCGCTGAAACTCCTCAATGGGTATGACGCACACTGCCCGGAACGCAACCGAGGCACTCCTTCTCGGAGCGCGCCAGCCTTCGTCGCTGAGCCAAGCCCACCCGCGACTTTCGAAGTCAACACGGGTCTGACGAGACAAGAGACAATGACGCAACAGCAGGCAAATGCAGCCTCTTACAGCTTCGATCTCTTAACCTCAGACTGGCCGTCAGTTTCTCCGCACGGAGATAACACTGAAGCCGTCTACGAGCCGCAGCACAGCACAGCTGCTAGAGGCGCACCAAACCACTCGGCGGGCCCACACAGAGGGAACAACCCGCCAGCCGCACATGCGGAGAGCGATTCTCACCACAGAGAAAACACGCTCGGCGCGTATCACCCCCTGCTAGAAAACGCAGCGCGGGTGATCGAAAGCCTGACGGGCGCACTGCAAACAGCAGTTAGGCCCCCGCCGCCGACACGGCCACCGGTCAGAATCCCTATCCCGACATACCGAGGGTACGGAGACCGAGTGAGCGCGACAGGCTTCCTCGAAAACCTGAAAAAGTACCAACAGGCCATGAGAATGTCGGACCACGAAATACTTGAACGCGTCTTGCCAATCTCGTTGGTGGACCAAGCGGCGCGGTGGCTCCGTCTAACCGGAAGCCAGCTGTCGTCGATCGAGCAGTTCCGCAAGGCATTTCGCCAGGAATTCCTCCCTGCAGACTACGAACGCAGGATGAGGCGAGAGCTCGAACAACGGACCCAACACCCAGACGAGTCACGGTTGGAGTTTTAGGGCGATGCAAGAGCTCTTTGAGCTAGCAGAACCCTCAACGCCCAATGCAGAGCGGCTAGAGCGAGTCATTCGACAATCGCACCCGACTTTTGCGGTGTATCTCCGAGGCAGTCGCTTTCGCGACTTGAACGAACTGGCCTCGGAGGCTCGGCGGATTCAGGGAGACATTCTTGCCGCACGAGCGTATCGTCCCCCACCACCAGCATCAACGGCACTCGAGCCGCGCTGCGCTTGGAACGGGGACGCGGCGTCCCGAAACAGGAGACACGAAGCCACCCACTACGCAAACGAGCGAAGTCGAAACACGTACGACATATCAGATCGTGCGCTCGACCCGTACTCCTACGAACGGCGGGCAGCAGAGACTGTGCCGCAGTTCAACAGGGGAGATCGGAACACAGAGTTACCGACGCCACGGGAGGAAACGCAGCCAAAGCGTCCAAACACACAGGACGAAAGGCGCGGCGCACATCAAAACGTGCGACAGGACTCAAGAAGGGTCCCGCAACAACGTTGCTTTCGCTGTAATAGCGCCAACCACCTGGTTCGACAATGCCCAGAACGGCAGAACCCCGGTCCCCAACAGTCGGGAAACGAGCAAAGCCGCCGATAACCAACACGGCGGCTCAAAATGGCACGGAGCAAGCGACTCTTTTGCCTACAGCCTACAGAATAGGCTTTCCGACCGGCACGCTGGCACCATTCATAGCCCTGACGATTGTCGGTTGGACGTTCAAGGCACTGCTGGACACAGGAGAAAGCGCCTCGCTTTTCGGCGACGAAGTGTTGACCCACCTCCAGCAAAACTCAGTGCATATGAGGGAGGGCAACACGGCCTTCGACTCGCGTGCGGTACCGCCCATTCAAGCGGTACTGTGCGGTTGGTTGCGAGATGGGAGAATCGAGTAAGACGGCAACGCTTCGTTCATCTCCCTAGTCTTTCCGTTCCGATCATCCTGGGCAGAGATTTTCTCGCCAAAACAGGGATCGTGATCGACGTGAGTAGCGGTGGCTACCGAGAGGGCACATTCGCACCTCTGAAACCCTTCTGCGAACCCCCAACGCCAGAAAAAACACTGGTTAATGGGGCAGGCAGCACCTGCCAAGGCAAGGCAACAGAATCACAAAAACCGGGTATCAACCCCTCGACAGGTACCCCGACGTGGTTGCAAACAAGCGCCGTAGCGTCGGAGGTCACCCACCCCCTGCTGACTGAGTCATGATACGGGTCAGGGTAAGAAAAAGCCCGTTTGTCGACATTATTGAGACGCTATGACGCCATGTTCACGGAGCGTCCCGGGTGCACAAACGAAGTGCACTCTTAGAAAAAAGGGTATGGATAGTCCTCCCTTAAAGGAGGAACGGTCTTGTAACCTATGTTCCTACAGAAAAGGAGAAACCTTCGTCCCTGAAGCAGGGGAGCAACTAGTTCCTCCGTCGCCTGCATCTCATTATGGCGGCCCTGAATCGAGCAAATCGGGCTCAATAAGGCTCAACGAGGACGCTACGTCTCTTGTACGGGACAAAAGGAGCAGCAAATAAAAGCGTAACACGAGCTTTCCGCGAACTGTCTTTATTTCCGAAGCCAGGTTGCCCCCGCAGGTACTGAAACTTGCGTTTCGAAAGCAGCTACTTAGTCTTCTCGTCCCCAGCACTGCGATGTTAAACGGAGACAACCGAGAACCAGTTACTTCGCGCACTTCACGTCTTACCTTTGCTGTTCCTCGAGTCACGATTCTTTCGCCAACCGCACATCACGGAGGAATGGCAAACCAATCCGCGAAACCAAAAGCCGCTCTCAAAAAAAAAAAAAAAACTCGAAGCCGCTGTTTACCGCGTAGCGTGAAAGAAGGTTAAATCGCTTGCCACCAGATGGCGGGGTCAAACAAAGTAATTGAGACCAGCATAGCTAGGCGGCGCTAGGTACCGCCCAATTCATGTTCTAGAAAAAAATATCTTTTTATTTTGCTCAGGCTATCCTTGCGCTTTCGGATCCTCTACTATACACCATAGAGTTATTACCATAAACGCTAGAGGCTCAGCTGGCGCTAGTGTCTACGGGACTTCCGGTTGCAAATTGAAGCAGACAGCATGCAGTCTACATTTCCAGCCTCCCTGTGTATTCCTATGGGAAAACACGCGTGAGTTTTGTCTCTTCGCCGGAAAATAACATGAATACCTTTTGTCATTTCGCTTGTACCGGATAGTATGTACCTTTTTCGGTACTGTGAAAGTGTAATTGCTTTAGTTACAGCATTTTTCTTTACCACTGAACGATGTTAAACTTCGCTCTATTTCAGGCCCAAAACCTCTGTTTCAAGGGAGGTATGTGAAAACGAGCGACGATTCTAAGCAAACTAACGATCGAAAAGAATGTAGAGTGTGTTCGAAATTGCGGTGGCGCTTATATATTGCTAATATGCCCGTCCTGTCTCAATGAAAATGACTCCGTTGTGCATTTTTGCGATCGGTTAAAATTAAAACATTCGAATGTAAGAAATAAAGTACGTGGACTACGAAAGGTGTGCGTTTTTATTATTTCCTATGTCGGGCAGTTTTTATCGGGCACCTGTTCTCTGACTTCTCTCTATTTGCAAAGATTTGAAGCGTGCGGTTGATGATTTTAATATGCATCTTTGCACATATTCATGAGCAGAAAGAATAAAGCAGAACTTATTTATTGCAAATCGGACTATATTACGTGACTTTCAATTTATTTTGATCGTCTGCGTGCACAAGGAGTTACTTATCCAGTGTTACTGCGTAGTTCTTGCCTTCTCTCTTGGTTTTTCACATGTCCTTCGTTCGTTTGGCACGTATATCCCCCATGCTGGAAAGCGTCGACGCCGTGTTCGCGCTAACAGTGTCCGACAGTGTACATAAATACACGTACGAAGCGGTTTTAACACCGTTTTTCATGCCACGAATTTCAAATAAAAAATGCTGAAACTGACCAATTATTTCGTCTGCGTGACTGAGAAATGTTCCAATGTGCCTAGAACATACAAATTATTCATGATATTTGCTCTTATAATCGAGAGCAGAGAGAAAATGCACTCGCTTTTTCCCATAGAAATGCATTACCGGAAGTCAATTTCTCACTGCTTGCTGTCTGCTTCAAAATGCAACAGCACACTAGCGCCAGCTGAGCCTCTAGCGTTTATTGTAATAACTCTATGCTATACACATTACGCATACTACAAGCATCAGGTGAACATACAGTAACATACACACACATGGCACATACAAATGTCAACACAGCGGCACACTAACCCAAACACTACACCCGAGCTCTGCGTTTCCGGCTTTTATACTGGTCGTTTTGAACGTACGGATTTTTCGGTGACTCCTTAAACAATAAAAACTATTCCCAGCATGTTGATCTTTTCCCAGCAATGTAATACCACTGAGAATATTTCGAATGGCTCAGGGAATGAATCTCTTATTCAGAAGTAAACGCTCGATCATGCCGTAATTATTTAAAAGCCAATAAATCACGCCGCTTCCAATGCGGCTCGAAGCCATGAGTTTGTTTCCCCGCACGGCACGTCGTAGCCGCTATTTCTATTGTAGTTTGTTTTGCTATTTGTGCTGTTCGCGCACGGCTTCAATTGCCGTCTTGAATTAATCTCTGCAGAGTGGATATTCACTCAGCTGGAAGTGATGCTTCACGGGCAGAGAAATCGCTTTTCGATCAACTTGAATGCAGTCAAAGCCGCGACTTGCGGCAGGTGTTAAGTGTACGGAGCTACGCCGTGGCGAGCTCGAAAACTTCTTGCGAGCATCCCAGCGCGCCACTTTGAGGGCAGTTTCTCCAGGGACCGTAGTATATTTAAATAGCGAAATAAAGGGTAGCTTTTTTTTCCCGATTTTACCTACTATTCTTTTTTCATGCTAAAATTCCACACTGTAAATATACCTACTTTCTGTCATGATTTCGTACTGTTCAGTCCTTTCCCCAGAGCGCAATCGCTCTCGGGCACGAGACAACCGACAGTCACACTGGCCACAGTACGATAGGAGCTTACTGTTCAGACCAGCGTTCCAACATGACTATCCGCACGTCGACCGATTGCACCTAATCCCTCAAGTGGTCTAAACTCTTTAATGTAAAGCGGAATGTCAACCCTCCGATCACGGCTCGGCCAGCGGCATCAATGCCCGACAGTTTACGTCATCTCATCTTGTTGTTACACCACTGATACGCGAACACACGGTCACATCGGCGATAATTCCAGTCTTCTGTTCACAACGTACAACACTGCCATCACGATGTTGCTGCTATGTTGCTGACACGCAGAAATACAAAGCCACGTTGATTGCCGGTTGGCACTCGGCATCGGAAAACAGAACCAAACTCAGCACGGAAGGCACCCAGGCAGCCAGCAGCAAAACCTGCCGGTCTTGGACGCAGTTCCTGCGATTTCCATAACGTCGAAAACGTCGACACAGATCCGCGTGGTTCCGCTACTGTAGTTCCGCGTGGGCTGGCGTGGGGTGGGCAGGGTGGGTTCTGCAATCCGGAGACGGCGGAGACGGCGACAACGGCGATCTTACCCAGTGTGCGTAGCTCTGCTGGCACTGCTCCGGAACTTCGCTGTTTTTAGCGGCTTCGTTTGCTCGTTTCTAAAATTAGTGATAAAAACCTCAATGCAACCGAAATGTTCTGCACGTTTGGACTAGAAGACGGAATTAACGGTGGCCTTCGTTGCCGCTGAAGCTCAATCAACTCAACAACTTTTCTTAAACAACGTGTGCGACGTGCTCGAAAAACGAAACCGAAAGGATATAAGTCTTTAGGGCGAAATCTTTCTCCCGTCTGCCTGGAGAAGGAGAAAAACAGTTTTGTTCCTCCCTTTTTCTCGTGTCCGCTTGGGGGCGCGCCAGTAGAAGGGAGGAAGACGCGCCGTTGCTACCTTTTTCCTCCATTGTTTCTTAGAGTGTGCGACACCGGATCGACACGGGCGATGCGCTTCCTCGGAGGCAAAACGCACGACCCGTCAGTCTGGCTAAACGAAAAGCCATCGACGTCTCTTTGGACGAAATGATCGACACCGGAGTTGTCCGGCGGTCAAACAGTCCCTGGGGATTTCCCGTTGTGTTGGTCCCAAAAAAGGACGGCAGCTCACGTCTCTGCGTAGACTATCGGCGTCTAAATGACGTAACGCGGAAAGACGCATATCCGCTCCCGAGCATTGACTCGATCCTTTCCAACCTCGGCAGCGCACGGTATTTCACAACCCTGGACGCCAGCCGAGGCTACCTCCAAGTTCAAATGGAGGTGGGTGACGAGGCAAAAACTGCCTTTGTGTGTCACCGCGGGCTTTTCGAATTCACAAGAATGCCCTTTGGTCTGTGCGGAGCGCCAATGACGTTCCAACGCTTGATTCACCGAGTACTGGGAGAAGCCAAATGGAAACATGCAATGGCCTATCTCGACGACATTGTCGTGTACTCCAACTACCTTCGAAGATCATCTACGAGATCTGAAGGATGTGTTCGACAGGCTAAAGGCCGCGGGTATCACATTAAATTGAAAAAAAAAGGTCGACCGGACATGGTCGTTCGATCCTATCTGAAAACGCACAATACAGACAACCTCAGTCAATCGAGATTTTTTTTAAGTATCTTTATTTTCTACGCGTTGTGCTGCCATCTACGGCGGCGGATCTATTGGCGCTCACAGGCGGCGCAGATTCAGGTTCTGCCGCGCCCTACTTCCGATATCATGTTACCGCCAAGGCTGTAGGCATATCTGTTTGCAAAGTCGTTCCGGTTGCTTCCTTTACGTCGCATAAACGGAGACGCTATTCGCCGGTTGTTGAAACAGGCACTGTGAAGCATGTTACAGTGTGGCGCACCTCGATCGCTCCGGCCCATGGGCATTTTTGAGTCGGTTCTACGAAATTGTATTACGCATTTTCCCTCCAAAACTACCGCCCACCTCTGTGCTGTCACGCTGTCTTTTCCTGACCATCCCGTAGCATTTTAACGCTTTTTAAGAATAATGAAATTGTGAAGAACGTGTATGTGCACGCCCCATTTATGGCAAACGCGTTAGGGTCAATTTGGCCATATTTCTCGCGTTATAATTTAAAAGCCGCACAAATATTGCATTATGTTTTTGCAGACTCGGTTAGTACATATTAAAAACATAAATTTCAGAGAGTTTAAAAAATATTATAGATGGCCTTTTTTTAAATGATAGTGCAAAATAGTGCATATTTAGTTAAATGCACCTGTGTGATCAATTCTTGCATATTTCTCCCTCTAACCAGGACAACAATATTTTATGCAAAGATGAACTATATACAGGGCAACACACTGGCAAAGTTTGAAGACCTTATCGTCTAAAGATACGGAGAAAAAAAATCTTTAATCCAGAGGGTTATTGCGCAATGGGCCGTGTTTGCGATTTTGCTTTTCAAAATAACAACGCTAATACTCCGTGATTAATACTTTTTGTCAATCCTTCCTATGCCTTATTTATCAGTGAATATTTCTAGACCCGTAGCAATAACAGTTTTGTAGCGTGAGCTACACTGGCCGAGGTTGAGCAGTTTCGCGTGGCTCGCATAATGAGCCGTGCTCCGTGCTGCACAAGCGCGAGGAGCAGTGACGTCACACGGTGCACAGCTGGCGCGCCGGAGACGCCGCCGCCGCGGGCTCCGCCGCCACCGCGCGCGCCTCGCCGGTCTGCGCATTCCAGAGGAGTGAAGTCATAGCCGCGGCAGACGCACTGGCGCCGCCGCGTGCCCAGCTGTGCACCTCCGTTGCGCAGTTGCCAAGTCTGACGCTGCACCGGAGCCACTTGATAGCGCCTCTCATTTTGTGCGCATAAGCTCACGCTACGTATATCCTGGCATAGCCGAGCTAAGCCACCGCAATTTTTGCGGGGGGAAGCTGTCCGAAATGTCAACATCGCGCGATGCGCAAAACGCGCACGTGACTGAAAGGGTGCTTACAATGTTTTTTTTTTTTTTCGCAAAGACAAATTTTTTTCGGAGTCAAGGATTTATTTTATTCTTCTGGGCATGAATCTAGCAAAACATTTTTTTTTCATCAAAATTAAGAAAGGTCACCGAACCTGGTTGTTCGATCTAATCTGAAAACGCCCTAAAGATTGCTTTCAGTATTCAATTTTTGTTTTGCAAACAGCGCGAGAACGGAACAAGCTCCCAGCATATGTCGTGACTGTTAAAAGTCAGGATGAGTTTAGTTTCCTTATATTAGACATTTCTGTCAGCAGTACCTTGATTGATTCACTGCTCTATTGTACTTTTGTATTGATGTCTGTATTTTGTGCGCATGATTACATGTGATTGTGTAATACCACTCCTATCTTGGCCCTCTACAGGACCGATAGTATTCAAAAAATATTTATTATTCAGAAGAACAGCGAAGAAAATATGCGTCCTTTTAAATTCTCTAAATATTCAAAGACAATGAAATTACACTCTATTTATAGCCAATACGTCTGCGTGTGTTTTCTCTTGTTAATTTCTCTGTGCATTGTAGGCGTTCAAGAAGTCGTAAAGCAGTGACACTTTTTATTACGAGAAATAAATAAGTATTCTACAAACCGCTAACTTTGTCCAAATAAAAAAAAAAGAGTAAGGTAAAGCACACAGACCTAACAAAACGAGCTGTCTGCGTGTACATTTCATTTTCTATAAGTTTGTTATTTGTTTTGTGCATGGTCGCCCAGAAAGTCAAATTCGCTAATTCAAAGAAATCAAGAAACATACCCTTAGCGCCTCCGTGGTTTTTGACTTGCGCATGCAATGGGTCAAATAGCTATGCGCGCTCGGAAGTTAGTCAGCATAAACGGGCGTATGTCTCTCGGCTGTAGATGGGAAATAT
This sequence comes from Ixodes persulcatus, assembly GCA_013358835.2. Classification (NCBI taxonomy): domain Eukaryota; kingdom Metazoa; phylum Arthropoda; class Arachnida; order Ixodida; family Ixodidae; genus Ixodes; species Ixodes persulcatus. The sequence goes on from JABSTQ010010679.1 coordinate 22,787, forward strand.
GACCAGTGCAGTGCAACCGCTTGCCTAAAGCTCTGCAGCGCGAACTTTCGTAAAATGGTGCAAAAGTACGTGCTCGTCTAACTAATAATAATATTAATACTAATAAATCTTAATTTGGCTATGGAGAGCAGCGGCGCCGCAGAAAGGCAACAGCCATACCACGAAGGTTCGAGGCGCCGCGGGCCTTCATCGTACAAGAACGCTCACAAACGTCACCGTATTTTCCAAGTAGCTGCTTCCTCCAACTTTCTTCGGTCGTTGACAGCAGGGGCCCTAATCTAAATAAACACTTGGCGAAAACGTCGGCGAGAAATCCGGCGGCTATGATGGGCCGACACCAAGGTCAAGTGCGGCGTTGACCAATCACGGCCGCCAGATTTTTCGCCGACTTTATCGGCAAGTGTCCAGATTAGGGCCCCAGTTCTCTCATTCCGTCCAACGGTCCAACATTGGGCAAGTCCACTTCCACCTCTTCTAGGTTCCACAGTCACCAGAGCGCAGCCATCTGTGTATCGTCACGTGACTTAACCAACTCGACGGCGGAAATGACATCAAATGACAAGCACTGGCCCGAATTTCTGTTCTTCAATCTATCTTTAAAAAGGGAGACCCGTCGGTGGCGCCAGTGCGCAAGGCAGTCTGGGATTGAGTTATTTTTCTGGCGTTCCTGAGCATGCAGCAGACAGCTTATCGCCGTTGGATGTCGCAGCTAACGAAAGCGCTGCTTGATAGCGTGTCCCAGCGTTACTAGATTAGCTAGATTTTGGAAATACGTCAGGCACTGATTGCTTTATCACCGAGAGACGTCGACGAGAGACCGAGAGACGTCGACGAGGAAGTGCTGGAGAAAGCTGCACGATTCGGAGAGGGCTCAAGATGGGCAGGCTGGGCAGCTTCGGTGGGGACTGTTTTGTTTACGCAGCCATGGCCTGTGGACTTCTCTTTTGGGTGCCGTTCAAACTGAATAACAGACTCCGCGAAATCTTCTTCGCGCGCTTCGCCTTTCCCGTGGGGATGTACCTGCTGAGAGACCGAATGATCGGCGTTCGTCGGCAAGCGTTTTCCCAGCTGAACGACCTGGTGTCCCACGACGACACGCTCAAGAAGGAGGGCTCCATCAGGGTCTTGGAGATCGGTGCCGGCTTCGGCGCCAACTTGGAGCACATGAGGCGGAAGGTGAAGTACTGGAACTTGGACCCCAACGCGGAGTACGCCGAAGGTTTCCGGGCAAACCTGAAGAAGAACCCGAACGTGGAAATGGAGCGGTGGATTCACGCCTATGCGGAGGATATGCGAGGGGTTCCCGACGGTCACTTCGACGTCGTGCTGGTCAGCTACGTGCTTTGCTCCGTGTCCGATGTGGGAAAGGTCCTCACCGAGTGCAAAAGGGTGCTGTCGAAGGTGTGTGAGTGTGTGGCTGTGGCCTTATTTCATCCGTTCGCTGTCTATGTTCTGCTTCAGATTAAAGTCCAACCGTAGACAACGCTACAAGTCGATAAAGCCAATCAAATAGCGACAAGCGTTTATCGCTATGGCGCTCGTCATCCCTATGCGCCTGTTGTGATTGGTTAAACCAATCACGCGCTGTGCATGCGACGTGATCCTGCATTTACCCTTTAAGTCTTATTCTAACACTTGCGACTGCTTACGACCTAAGGTCCCCCGATGAAATTCAACGCTTGGACTTTCTTACGAGTACAGACAATCAATTGACCGATGTCACCAAGTAAACTGCGCAGGCGCGCGCATTCCGGAAGTGGTGCCGCCCTCATGCTACTTGTAGTCATTCCTTTTCGGCTCCCGGGCTATACATAGGGCTGCGCGTACATCATCGTAGATTATCGTTTGGGACGCCCCGGTATCAGCTTTCTTCTCCGGCATGTCTGTACTTTATAAGATTGTGTTGTTTGTGATGCCTTAGTTTATCAGCTAGCAAGTGCAGAAAAGCAGTTCCAGTCGTCTTATCGCTTTAAAATCGCTTTTTCCTGGTTCTAGAGTCTGCAAAAGCAGATCCCTCAAAAGTGTGTGTAACCTCAATTGCGGAAATTTTACGTTTATTTTAATTTGTACTTAGTGTCTCCTTGGCTACGTTTACATGGATGCGACTGCAGCGCATCGGATCCAGTTAACGAATCGAATCGGTCCATGTAAACAACTCGGATCGGATCGGATCGGATCCGATTCGATCCGATGGGACGGGGTGGTTTGAGATGGTCAATCCGAATCGAGACTCTCCATGTATACGCTAGCGGATCGAATCGAGTTCTCGAGCGAGAGATTACGGGAGCTTTGCGTTGCATGCCGCTAGGCAAACCGGACGCCTCGGAAACAATCTGAAGGTCACAAGGTTTGCGTTGTGATCCTTCGACACGAGGTGCCGCTACTGGTCGATCCGAATCCATGTAAACGTAGTGGTTGAAGTGAATCCGATTCGCTAACTGGATCCGATGCGCTGCTGTCGCATCCATGTAAACGTAGCCCTTGTTTGCCTCAGATGCATTTAATGTCACGCTGTTTTATTCGGTGATTGGCTCTTTGACCTTGCATGTTGGGACGACACTTCCGGGGCTTGCCGGCAATTACTGCATTGAGGTTCTATTTATTCCCTTCCACCCCGGGGACCTGTTCTTTAGCTACATGTTCTGAATCGTCGGAGCGCAAAACGTCCCATTTTACAGTCCGACGTTAAGTCGTGTTAGGATTGCTGGCGCTGCCATCCGTGTTAAAATTGCAGCTTTCGCTGACCGAGAAACCTTTCTTGAAAACTACAACGTAAAATATGAACAGTGTTGCTGGGACTTAAGGGGGATTCAACCGCTATTTATTTGTACCCTTTTCCTCATAGATGGCGCAGAATTTTTCCGGAACAAACGAGTTGCATGTTCGCAGCTGCGCATGCAGGTCGGGCGCTCGAGGTGGACTCGGGCCACGGGCTGTTCGCCGCCGATCTCGAGCTAGATCTTCTTCGCTCTGCGACCGCCGTTGCAGGAAGCGGCCAACAGGTGGCGCGAGATACGAGCCAGTACATACGTAGGTTACAGTGGCTTGCAAAACGTAGAATAAGCTCCGATTTTCGAATGAATGCGAACTTCCATCACGTTCCAAATTATCGAAAGCAGAAGGTGCGGCGTTGCGTCCATTCGGACCCCCACAAAAAAAAATTGGGTTGTGTGTATGTTTATACAGCCTAGAACTTGGTCTGCCTCAACGGGCGACGAGTCTCCCAGCTGTAGATGAGAAATTTAGCCAGTGCAGTACAACCGCTAGCCTGGGGTCTTTAACGTGCATCACGCAGTAGTGATACACGACCGCACGCCGGTGCGATTCTCATCCAGATCGAAACGGGCAGGGGTGGGGATTGAACCCAGGATCCCTGGGTTCTGCAGCGCGAGCTTTCGCTCCACGTGCTCCGAGCTGGTGTGCACTAGCCCACTCGGCCACCGATCGCTTTTTTTTCTTTTTTTTTTCTTTATTGCATGGAAGGATAAACAATTTACACAACGCACTTATAGGCTTAGTTCAATGTCATTTGTTAAGTCAAAATTCTTTGATATCTATGAGACTACTAAACAAAGGTAACCATTCCGGAACTACTTCTTGAATGTCATACACACTTTTCATACGGGTTATAAGGTCAATAAAGTGTAAGCGTACAGTCTTCGGGTACAAATTCTCATTTCTAATGTCAAGACGTGATTTCCACATGCTGTATAACGCTACAAGCATCACAAGATCAAAAGGAAAAGTATCTTTAGATGACACAGGAAGAAAACGAATCGTGTAAGTTGTAATGTCAATATCTTTCTTTAGTGTGCGCTGCAAAACATCCCAAAAAAAAGACCGCATCCCAGCAGTGAATAAATACGTGTTCGACTGTTTCGGGCATTTTACAAAATGTGCAGTTTACTGACCACGGGACATATAGGCCCTTTTCCTGCAGCCATACCTTGGTAGGTAATACCGAACAGTGCAGTTTAAAAAATAAAGTTTTTGCCGCTGGGGGGATGCACATTTTTTTCACCCGGCGTCGTACATCTTGGTCAGGACCATCGCCGAACATAGTGCGATAAACTGGCATTGGAAAGAGGACACATACAAGATCTTTTGTCAACTTCTTACGTGTTACAGACGTCAGATAGTCTCTTGAAAATCTTACTGACAGAAAGTGATAAGCATCAACTACTTCCTTTAGGTATCCTACCAAAGCACATGTTTGGTATCCCGTGGAGGATACAATAAAGTCCGCAAGAAAGCATCCCAGCTTGTTCTGAATAACATCTCGAAGAAAAGGATGTTCCTGGTCTCGTAAGAAAAGAAATCGCGAAACCAATTGGCGAATAAACAAGTGAGGTAGGCCTAGTCCCCCGTCTGATACACGTCGAAACAAGTTGTCACGACGCATGGGTTCCCAGGAGGACTTCCAGACAAGAACACCAAACACCCTGTGCAACTTCTGTATATTTATCCTTGCACAGTGCAGTACTTGCAGGACATACCACAACTTCGCCGCTAAAAAAATGTTGCAGACTGTCGAACGTGCAAAAATGGACAAATTTTTGTGGGACCAGTTCTTGGCTCGTTTCTCCAAGCTAGTCGCAATTCCGGACCAGTAGGACTTGCTATTCTGGAAGTGCCTCAAGGGCACACCTAGGTAGTCACACGGAGTGCAACTCCACTGGATGCCTTCGTATTGTTCTGGCATCGTTGCCCAAGCTCCATGCCAGAAACCTCGGCACTTTTCTAGGTTCACTGAGGCTCCAGTGGCCTCGCAAAACCTGTGTGTGAGTTCCATAGCATGGGACACACTTTTCTTGTCTTTGCAGAAGTAAGCGACATCATCTGCATAAGCTAGTACTTTGACTTCGGTGTTGCACAGGATGAAGCCTTGAAGTTTCTCACTTATCAGTATACTTTGGCATAAGGGTTCAAGATATAAAGTGAAAAGTAAAGGCGATAACGGACAGCCCTGTCGAACTGAGGAACGGACTGGGATACTTGCTGTGACTTCGTTATTTATGACTAGGCGTGTGGAACAGTTACTGTAAAACATTTGTACACCTTGAAGCAGAATTTTCCCAACACCAATATGAGACAAAATTTTGAAAAGAACATGATGACTGACACGGTCGAAAGCTTTCGCCAGATCAACTTGGACCATTGCAATCTGGTCACTACTGTTGGCCACACACTCTAACACACTTCTCGCAATGTATACATTTGTTTGAATAGCCCGTCCGCGAATCCCGCAAGTCTGGTGATCTCCAACGAGATCGCAAATGACACGTTGTAATCTATTTGTCAGGAGTTTAGCAAAAATCTTATAATCCACGTTACATAACGTTATTGGCCGATAGCCGGTCACTTGTAATAGTTTGTGTTTGTCCTCGGTTTTTGGAATAAGTATAGTATGCGTTCGCAAAAATGAGGGGGGAAGACTCTTGGTTTTGTAGGCCTCTTGAAAAATCTCAAGCAGTATGGGACATAAGGTGACTTTTTGCAGTTGATAAAATTCTGCAGGAATGCCGTCTGGCCCTGGCGTTTTTCTTCTTGGGAGGGCATTCACTGTTCTTTCCACTTCATCTAGGGTGAAGGGTGTCTCCAATTTTTTTTTTAATTCTTCTTCTAACTGAGGCAACAAAGATACTAGTTTATCTAAATATTCGTTATTTGTCGAGGCAGGACAATTGCCGAATATATTTTGGTAGTGTTCAAAAAAGACATGTGCTATAGTTCCTTTATCTGTAACGATAAGGTTGTTCTGTTCTATTTCATGGATTTCTTTAGATATCGCATACCGTTTCTCCTCCTCCATTGCCCTTTTTGTTGGCTGTTCTCCTAAGCAAAATTTTTCAGCACGGGAGCGCACAACCGCGCCTTGATAACGCTCGTGATGAAATTTGTCCAACTCGGCTTTCGTTCGAGTTATATCTTCCAAACCTTGCCCAGGACTTTGGCATTCTAGTTCTACCAGAACACGCAAATTACGTAGCAATTCTTTTTCTGTCTCAGCCTTCTGAAATTTAATAATAGTACTTCTCTCAATTGCTAGCTGTTTCAGTTCTTGTTTAAGGAGCTCCCATTTAACAAATATATGTTCGGTTGTTTCTCCTATTTGTTTGATTTGATCCTTCGTACTCGCTACAAAGACTTTATCTTTTAATAATAGAACATTTAGTTTCCATAGCTTCCAATTTATACTCTTTTTTCTTCGTTTCTTCCCAACAGTTACTAATACCATGCAGTGGTCTGTAAAAAATACTGGTTCTACCGCATAACCATTTAAAGTGTTAATTAGGTCTACAGAACAGTAGATTCTGTCTAGCCTCGCGTGAGAGGAGTTTTGAAAGTGTGTAAATTGCAGATGGTTTTCTTCCAGCTGGAAAGGGGCAACATCAAAAAGATTTCCTTCGTCAACTATGTCCAGCAGTAGACGTGCGCTTTTGTCAATTCGCGGTTTAAATGGAGTTCTATCTGCTTTGTCGCAAACACAATTAAAATCTCCTAGAAGAACTAACATTCTATCAGAAATTAAATATGGGCGCAGGTGATTAAAGAAAACAATTCTGCTATTAACCTCATTCGGAGCGTAAATACATATAACTCTCCACCTTATGTCAGAAACTTGAAAGTCGCACATAATGAAGCGGCCACAGAGGTCTGTGGTGACCATTAATTTATGCAGTTGGAAAGACTTCTTAATAAACAGTAAACAGCCCCCAGATTGACCAACAGCGTGGCTGACACATACTTCATAGTCACGCAGAAAATGCTGCAGGGCACGCTCTACCTGATCATCTGTTGAGATCTTTGTTTCCTGTACGGCCAGGAAGTCAACCTCCTTATCTTCAAGTAGGCGTTTCAGCTGATATTGTTTTTTCCTAGAATTAAAGCCTCTGACATTTAGTGTTGCAAAACGAGGGCCATCAACTAGAAGGGAAGGAGGAGAGAAAGGGGGAGGGGGAGGGGGAGATGGAGAAGGAGGGGAGGGAGAGAAGAGGGGCTATGGGTTTGGGTTTAAACACTAGCAGCTTAGGTGCAAGGTAGGTTTCCGCTTACTCGCGGCGGTGGTGTCAGGTGGCGCATCTTGTTTTCGTTTGGTGTCGTTAGTGTCATTGGAACTGCTTTTGGTCACATCCATTGAGTCCGGTAGGTCGTCGTTGCCTTCCGATGTCGCCGGCTTCTCAGCAAGGTCTGCAGGCTGCAGAGTTAACTTCGGTGGTCGCGGGGTGTCTTTGTCCTTGCTTTCCTGTGAGTCTTTTTCTTCATTCTCTGTCTCCGAGCTGGTTTGTGGTGTTTCCGAGACTTCCTTAACAGCTGGACTCTCGTTCTTATCGGAAATAGGAGGTCCGGACTCTGCAGACCCGGCTTGAGTTGGGAGAACCTCTCCAGTGGCGTCAACGACCTCGGAGATATCCATGAACTCTTGGTTGGCATCTGGTTCTGTGCCAGAGCCCCGTAGCACGGCTGCATAGCTGGAGTAGCACTCGTCACTTTCGTGTCCGAATCTGTTGCAACGCGCACACTTTGGGGTGCGACACTGCCTGCGTATGTGACCAACTTTCTTGCATCTCAGACACAAGGGTGGTCGCCCGGACATGACCAGAAGGGACTGTATACCGGCCACTCTGAGCAGATGGGGAATATCTTCCGATGTCGCCATGTCATGAAGAGTCAGACAAACCTCTCTGTTCAGCGTTTCCATGTTTTCCATTCCTGGCACGCGCCACTTTTCCCTCGAGACGCTGCGCACGGTTCCAAATGGCGACAATGCTTCGGCAATCTTTTTAACTTCTAGGTACGACGGAAGCCAGAGCAGCTTGAGCTTAACGTCTTTTGAGTTCGGATCGATGACCATGCACTTTTTGCCCTTCACCGTCAGTTCTTTTGCTGCTTTCAGCTTCTCCGCGGCTTCAGAACTCACTAGCGTAGCCATCCAAACGTGGCTCATTTGGAACTGTCCAAGGGACAACACTTCACGGAGATCGATGGCGTCTTTGAGTCCGTCGCGAAAATCAATTGCACGGTAGGGCCTGCCCGACATGTCGGCATGAAGAAAAACAGAATTGATGCACAAGCTCCCGGGAGGAAACCGTGGAAGTAAGATTCGATACTCATCTTGGCTTGTCGCCTGAGCTTGGCTTTTTCCTGGGGCCACGGGTGCGGCTGCAGCGTTGTCCGGTTGCATCTTTTGAAAGTCGTTGTTAGCATATGAACCAGAAGGAGAAGGGATTCCTCGGCCTGAGGCCGATTGTTGTTTTGCAGCGGAGAGCATGAAAACGCGTCCGTTCGAAACGGCGTCTTCTTCTTTCTCCCGGCCACCGATCCCCCTCGGACCACGACATTTAACACGCAAACGTTGTTTTGCAAATAAAAAAAAAAAAAATTTAGAGCTTAATTTAAATTTAGAAAACAATAAGAAATAAAGTGGCAGTTTTGCACTTCCTATGTCCTATATCGGCCTGCTCTTCGTCTGAATACTGGTTTGCAAACCGGCTCCCAGGATGTGTGGAGTGAAGCCCATCTATCCTGGAAAAGTGACGCCAATCATTTTTGTGGAAATGCTCGAGACACGTGCCGCGCGCCACTTCTGGGAAGAACTAGGGCCACTATACTCTGTTTCACCTTATGTTGTACCGCAGGAAAGGCAATAAGCGCAAGCTCCTTGCTTTGGGGCCACGGTGTAATGGCGAATTCAACTGGTCGTTTTGGAGCGCGCCGGGATCAACTTTTCTGGAGCGAGCCTATTTCACTGGGCGATCGGGATCGAGACGGACGTGTTCCACTGGTCGTTTTGGATTAGCTCCCGCTCTAGATCTCGATCTGGATCCGATGGCGAATTCCACTGGGCGTTTTGGAGCGCGCCGGGATCATTTGACCAGATCCGGAGTGGAGCGGCCGATTCGAAGACGTTTTCGCAATCGCGGCGCAAACACGTGTTCGACGCACGAGCGGCAAAGATGGCGCAGGAGCTCCTAGCAAATGGCGAATTCCACGGGTCGTTTTGGAGCGCGCAGGGATCGACTTTTCTGGAGCGAGCCTATTTCACTGGGCGATCGGGATCGAGACGGACGTGTTCCACTGGTGGTGTGGGATTAGCTCCCGCTCGAGATCTCGATCTGGATCCGAGAAAAGTCGCTCCGCCGATTTCGGCGGATTCAACCGGAAGCCAGTCGGGCCAGCCCACGGCGCACACACGTGACTTCCTTTCTCGCGGGGCATCTCGCCTGATCTCGCCTCAGAAGAATTGGTAATGGCCGCTTGCTTACCCCTTGGCTCGACAGCCGGTTCGTTTTCCAGGAAGGAGAAGAGAAGAGAAGGTTTTGCCGCGCTACGGGCACTCCGGAAATCTTTGCTAGACGCTCCTGAGCCATTCCTGCCGCTCGTGCGTCGAACACGTGTAAGCAACGCGATTGCGAAAACGTTGATGCTTGGAACTTGGAAACAGCCGCTACCAGACACCTGATTTGTTTGAAAAATACCCAGGACGTTTTGGGGGAATGAATCGATCCCATAGCAGGCGGTAGACAAGTAGACAGCGTTGAAAAATATTTATTCCACCGATTGTTATGAAGGCCGATGATGTCGGTGTTGCAATTTCGAAGCACTGTCAGTTCAGCTCAACACCACGTTACATAAGACGCTTTGGGGTACTGCCGGTGCTAACGCAATTTTACAGTAGAAATGGGAATTGCATGAAAGAACCGGACAGAAACACTTCATACGGTGGCGTAAATGTCACTTTCCTCGGTTAGGGCTACTGCTTTATCAGCGAATGAAGAACATTTCGATAAAATAAAGAGCGGAAAATACTCCCCGTGTCAAGTTTTCTAATCACAGTCACTGGTTGATGTCGTACCGTGGTAATTCCCGGCCCTTCGACCGCACTAGCACTTTGTAGAGTCACATTTCCAGCGATTCCGCGCCGCACACGAATGAAGGTAAACAATCAAGATGGCGGAGTGTTCCCCGTGTTGTCCTCCCCGTCAGCGCGGTGTGACAGGGTTGGCGGACAACAAATCGGGCAACACGGTTGCCGGGCGGCAGCAACATGTTGCCCGACTGTTGTTGCCGCGATTAGAGCACTATATAGCTCCTACGGAGCAGTGTAGCGCAATCCTTTGATCCGCGTGTTTCGCCGACAACATGGCCGACTAGGGTGCCTTCATGTGCGCTTTGCTTGGGGTATGGTGGCTATAGACCTTTCCAAAAACGAGCTTTTTTCCGGTGCCGTTTTGAGCGTTCGTGCGTATGGCGCGTGCTTTGCTCGCTTTCCGAAGCGACGAACACGCACGTGCTGGGCTGTGAAGACCGCACGCTGGACTGTGATTTTGTAAACATTGGAAAGGTCTATAAGGGGAGGTGGATGATGACATCTGGCCATTTTGTTTCTAACGCTTATTTTTATTTTTTGTTCTGAAGCGCGTGAAAGAGCGTGTCCCTGCACGCGCTCGTGGCGCTGACTGTGCTACGGCGACATTTTGTTTCCTGCGATTTCTTTGTATTTTCCCTGTGAGCGCGTGCTGTCGGCATCGGGTACTACAAACGATGGCATCACCATAAACAGACGGGCGCGAGTCACGTGGTACTCAGGGTTCCAGGAGGCGGCCCGCCCTATGGGAGAATACATGGAGATCGTCTCAACACGGCAGATTAAAAAATAAACGCCAACTTCACACTTTCCGAAACTAGTCTGTCATGAAGTAGGTAAAGCACTAAACACTTTATCAAAGCTTTCATCATACCGGATGCGTGTGAAAAGTTTGAAAAGGCAATTTCCAAAGCAATGGCGTTTGAAGCGGACGATTTTTGTACGCAGCGGAGATGGACTTTCTGGGTTGGCCGGAGCGGGTCACGTGGACGGTGCGACGTCGCCGTGACGTCGCCGCGTCGTCTGCTGCATGATTCCGCTCAGGCAATTGTTTAAAAACAACTACGTCCTTACATGGCACGCAACTTAGCGCAAATTATTCTAAAATGTCCCTTTATTATGTCAAAAACAATTGACGTTCCGTACATCTCCACAATATTGAAGAAACAACGATTTTCTCACGTTCCCCATGCATTTCTGATCGGAGTTGGAACCCCCGGGTGTTCGCCGCTAGTCGTCGAGAGATGGCGTTCTAGATTGCGCTACTCTGCTCCGAAGGAGCTATATAGTGCTCTAGCCGCGATGTGACAGGGTCGCCGGTAACACGACTTCCCCGTGTTGCCGGATTGAGTTGTCCAACTGTTCCCTCAGTGTGACAGGGCCTTTACCCCATGGCTCGACAGCCGGTTCGTTTTCCAGGAAGGAGAAGAGAAAGTTTTGCCGCGCTACGGGCATTCCGGAAATTTTTGCTAGAAGCTCCTGGGCCATTCCTGCCGCTCGTGCGTCGAACACGCGTAAGCACCGCGATTGCGAAAACGTCTTCGAAACGACCGCAGCGGCCGCGGAAAGGAGATTCCCGGGCAGTTGAATGACGGGAAGGCATCCGCCGATCCCGGAGCAGTGGTCATGTTCCACCGGGGATCCATCGGCGGCGCGACCCCGTTCGGATCGTGTGCCCCATTCCGGATCTGGTCAACTGATCCCGGCGCGCTCCAAAACGCCAAGTGGAATTCGCCATAAGATACACTCTTTAGGTGAGGACACGGCGGGGCAGAACGCGCGGCGTGAGGAATCAGATAGTGTTCGTTCGACGGGCATCCAAAAGGCTGCATTATTCCGCGGCCACCGTGCCCGTAGAGCCGTTTATTGAGAGAGTTTGGCCATACATTGGTTTGAATAGGTGAGCATCTCGGGGCCAACCACAGGCCGCGAAACAGCCCCTAGTGGTGGTCGTGTGCTCTAAATTTGTGACACGACTATACTTCGTTTCACCTTATGTGCGAGCGAAGGCAAAACTGGAAGCGCGAGCACGGAAGCTCCGTGCGTTCAGGCTTTGCTCGAGCGCGCGAGCTGGGGAGAAATGCAAAAAGCGCTGGTCTCGCGCTTCTAGCTTTGGCTTCGCTCGCAGATAAAGTGAAACGAAGTATAATTTGAGCCGTGCCGAGCGGAACTCCGCGTCTCAAGACGCTCGCGCACCCCACCCTTTGCACTGCTTTCTTTCAGCCAGTCTCAGGACGCTGTTCTAGCAGTGCAGACAAAGGCATGGGCACGAGCGCGTGGCTTTGGAAAGTGCCTCCTATGCACGAGGTCTCGTACAAACAAAAGCGTTTCGCTGAGCTAGGCTCACGCGCCTGTGCCTTTGTCTTCACTGCAGACATTTGTGAGATGGAGTAGAGGTCTCCTGATTGTTCGACGCTGTGTCACAAATTTAGTTTACGCTCTAAGCGTGGGGGGAATATTCGGCGCTGGCGGCGGCCTTTGCTCCGCCTATTGTCCAAACTATCCTAATATGCGGCTCCGCGTGCCCGCGGCTGACAGTGTCGCCGGCGGCCAAACGGCGAAACTGTGTGAGAGCGAAACAAATTATCTCGTTGCCATGACACCCCGGTACACCGTGGTCTTTCTGCACGAGCGACAACCTTGCTGGAGCTCTGCGCGTGTGGAGCATGAGGCGGCACGAGCCGTCTTTGCCGTGCCCACGGGTCGACGAGTCATCTGCCAGCGCCGCTTGAAACCATAGTGAGAGAGAGAAAGAGAGAGAGTGGAAAGCGAACTTTATCTGCGCTGCGCGAGGAGCGCGCTGTCCTCACCTGAAGAGTATTATCTTACACCGTGTCTGGGGCATATCTCGGCGGCACAACCTCTCGTGCAGTAAGGCCAGCTGCCAACGCAGTGAGCTCGCGCTTCTAGCCTTCGCTGCTTTACAACATAAGATGAAACGGAGTATAAATGAGCTGCGCTTAGAGTATCGGCTCTCTGTTCCCCAACATAGTTGTGGGTGCCGACATTTTGGTGCTTCTGCTGAGTAGACGCGACTGCCGATCGTCATGATTCAAAAGTGCGACTTCCTCAGCATTAGATTCGGTGTTAGGAAGCTCATATAATATTGCTTTGCTCTGTCTCGAACTGTTTAAACATTTGTGAAGCGTTTCCTGTGATTTCAGATAAATCTTCAGGTAACTAGCAACCATGATTTTAAACCACAATATGAACAAGTGTCGTTACTCTGAAGCGTAGCTTATTTAGTGGCACTATATATAGTAGAACATGGCGTCTGAAATCTAGCACAGTGCTGCGCTGTTCCGCCATGATCTTCCCTTGTGCCACTAAATAAGCTACGCTTCAGTGTAACGACACTTGTCCATATTGTGGCTTAAAATCATGGCTGCCAGTTATCTGAAAATGTATCTGAAATCACAGGAAACGCTTTTACGTCCTCCACAAATGTTTAAAAGCTTCGCGACAGAGCAAAGCAATAATACATGAGCTTCCGAACACCAAATCAAATGCCGAGGAAGTTGCACTTTTGAATCCTGAAGATCGGCAGTTGCGACTGCTCTGTACAAGCACCAAGATGGCGGCGCCCACAGCAATATTGGGGAACAGAGTGCCGACCCTAAGCATAGCTCATTTAGTGGCGAGGTCCACACTTCTGCGCGGCAAGGTCCAAACTTCTGCACGTCCAGAGGTGTGGACCTCGTCGAAGAGGTCCACATTTCTGCGCGTCGAGTCAAAAGCAACAAGAAGCAACCGTTTCCCACCCGTGAACTGTACCGAGGAGTTCTCTGTCCAAGCAAGTGGCGCGGCTCTACTACTCGTCCACAATCGCGCTCCAAGTGCACAGCATCTGACAAGATTGACAACGGGTATGACAAGAAAGGACACTTTCCCATCTGTCTGCCTGTCAGGGAAAAAGAACCACTCAAATACAAAAAGCCATGTTGCACTCGAGTTACCCTCGTAAATTCCATAGGGTAAAGACGCTCCCGGCAAGTGCAGACTAAATTCATTTGATAAAATTCACGCTTACAAGAACCGCTAACTATTGTTGTAGAAACGTGCAAGACACGTGCGAGGAGCGGGTGCTGCGCTGCCATTCGCTTCCAAGGGCCGCTCATTTCACTATACTTCGTCTCACCTTAGTATGGACTATTGTTAGCCGCGCGTGCTAAAAGCGCGAGCTAGTCGCTTTAAATGAAGCCGCGGCGGCTGCACGAGCGCTCGTGCAGCAAGTGTTCTAGTCAAGGCAGTCAAGGCTGGCCGCTCGCGCTAGCACAGCCTTCGCGGTTAGTCCATGCTAGGGTGAGACGAAGTATAGTGCGTCGACAACTGCTTCCAAGGGCCGCTCGAGACACGGGCCTCGTGCGCAGGCGCATTTGACGCCACTTGCAAGACAAACGCAAACACATCGAAGGGCTTTACCGCTCATTCACACTGGAAGCGGATCCGCGTTCGCAAAGCGGTTGCGAACGCGGTTGTATACACCTTTTTCGTTTAGCCTCGCACCCAGCCACGTCGTCCCCATATCCGGTATGCGTTCCGAAAAAAAAGCAAGAAATTACAACCCCGAACAAGTAAAAAAGTATAGAAGGGTCATAACAAGAACGACTGACGGTTGCAATTAAAATGTTAACACATTCTACTGTCGAGGGGAGAAGAAAGCGACGTTTTCGCGCATACCGGAAGTGCCAGAATTGAAGATGGCGGCGCCCCCGTAGAAAAAGTGTATAAAGATCCAGTACAATTGCACGCGCACTTGATGTCCTCGAGTGCGCGGGCAATTGTACTGGATGTTTATACAACCGCGTTCGCAACCGCTTTGCGAGCGCGGATCCGCTTCCAGTGTGAATGAGCGGTTAGTCCCGACAGATAAAGAGGGATCGGTGGCCAAGTGCAATAACGAAAGAAAAAAAGGATCGGTGGCCGAGTGGGCTAGAGCACACCAGGGGTGCTATTCTGGTCGCAAACGGTACCTTTCGAGTTGTGACGTATCGAGAAGGAAGGGGCGGAGCCTCAAACTAGAATGATTCTTCTTTGAGGCTCCGCCCCAACGTTCGGGTTCACGCACGTGGTCAGCTAGAATCTGACGATCCCCCTACGTCGCGATGACGTGTCCACGCAGTTGGGGTGCAGAAATCCCCGCATATCCCCCTGTTCTTTTTGTTGTCTTCTTTCTTTCCTCCGGGAGTTAGAACGAGCGAATAACGGAGAAAAGGCTACCTTCCGGAAAATGGAGGGAAACAGAGAAAAATAACATCATCCTTTAATAAAATACGAAAGATTATTTCAATAATTATGACGTAAAATAAATTTAGCTAAGATATCTCACCTTGTTTTCTCGAAGCCTTTCGCTACGGTCTTTGAAAACAAACATGGCGAAAACCGCGGTAACGACCTCGTGGTGTTTGTGTCTCGTTTGCGTCGTTGCTTTCCCTGTTTCTGCACAATACGGATGGCATTACGAGAAGAAAATATTATGTGAAGGTACGCTGCGACACCGAACATCCTATGTGAAGCCGCCGTGAACATAACCTGCAAATGATATTTTCTGTTTGCCTGTGAAGGAGACTCCAAATGAATACAGAGCTGACGACGACTCTGTGGTAATTTATGACAAGTCATGAGATCGACACAGAACGCACCGGTTGTGAACATGCTGTGTATGATGCAGGAAAGCTTCTTTGGGCAGTTGTATTAATGCTTTGCTCCCTTTCCTCACTGCAGTGATTACGACGGTAGTCCCCATAAGCCTTGCTCTTTGCTTTCGGCGCTGAAGAAATGGACGCGACCGCATGATCTCGGGCAGTCTTTTTTACTTACTTTTTTATTTGCAGAAAAGCTCGTGCAAAAACAAAAAAGAAAGAACAAAAAGTTTTTACACGTCCCTACATAGGTACCTCGCTATCCCATTGGCTTCATTGCGCGTGACAATTCAACGCTAGTTGCCATGGGAACGTTCGTGAAACTAGAAAGCCTCTGTTTGCCGCTAACAGTCATATTTCGAGTTCGGGTTGTGACGACAAAATGACGTAAGAACAAGAATGCACGGGACAATTTGCATTGTTTTAACTCGACAACCCTATCCTTGGCGACATAAACTCGAAAGAACATGGCCGCGATGCTCGTCGGATCGACCGCGGCTGGGGTTTGACATCCGATCGGTCACTTGATCAACGCGCACACAAATGCTTTCGTGCTGTTGGATGAGCCCATTCGGCGGCAGGACCTGGTCGAAGAGCACAGTGAGCTGGCGTTTAACGTCTCCGATATAACACTTGGCGAGATGCAAGACTTGGCTTCTATTTGTGCCGGTGTTATGAAGCTTTAAAGTGGTGGTGTTGTTGTGGCTCGTATGGTAGCCTTGCTGAGATTATGAAGACGGTAATAGACCTTCATTCAGCGTTGCCATGCGTCAAGATTCAAAACCTCACCTTGACACAAAGTTAACCACGTTTCCGCGAGCACGGAGGCAGCAGCCAACGGTCTGAGAAAGAATTGTGCAGCCACCACGACCGCCAGCGATCGCCAAAACGGCAAGAAAACAAACGACAAGCTCATTGAGGTTTGTGTATTGCTGTCTGCTGATTCATCGGACGACAGAGGTGAATGATGTAAAACGCAACGTAAGTTTGCCAGAGTTTTGCAAAACAAATGCGTTTCGTTGAAAATTTAATTTGTGGAATTCATTAACGCCTTGAAAGTTGGACGGGGACTGCATTGTGAACGCAGTCTTCACACAAGTGTTTTTTACAGTGCGTGCTTTGCCTGCATGCATATAAAGACAGAAACACTGCCTATATGGTGCATAAAATAAAGGAAATTTCCCTTATCCTGATCATGTTGATTATCTATTGAGTGCTGTTGATATTAGTGGTGTAGCCAGGAACTTTTGAGGGGGTGAGGGGGTAGGGGGGTTGAGGTGGCTGGGATGTTCATGACGTGGGGTGCGGGGGTGGGGGGGGGGTGTCGAAATTTGTGGGTATATTCTAGGGCCCGCCGGATTTGGGGAGGGGGGAGGGGGAGGCGAAGCCCCATAAGCCCTCCCCCTGGCTTTGCCACTGGATGATACCATAAGGGGAGCATCCTACATTCACAGGCTGCCATAAGCATGTGCACAGCCACTGAGCTCGTACCACAATGGCAAGATAGTTGCTGACATTCTTCACGTTACGTAGCGGTTCTTTCTTTAGTACATAAGCTCGCGGTTTTCCTTCACACATCTACTCTGCTTCCGCTTGTCGTTTATGCTTGATGGTGATAAGTCAACAGTGCGTATTTGCTCTGCATTACAGGCAAATTTAAAAAAAAAATCCAGCTCACACTACTCTTTAATTTCAATGAGTTACTGTCACTTTTGAAACGAATTTTTTAATTGTTATCATAACCTTTACATTAAACACACGTGTGTTGAATGTAGGACAATGGTATCTTTATTACTTTTTTTGGTCACGGAGATGATGACCATCCACAAGATTGCACTGGCTAAATTTCTCGTCTACAGTGTGTAACAATGTTACCACACTCTGTCAGACTAAACTCCTGCTGTCTAAACAACTAACGATTCATTTTAGGGCACACCTGTTTGTAGTTCAATGCAGGGCATCGAAAAGTGTTTCTTATGACTGTCCCATGACTGACATGCAATTCCAGAAGCTTGGCGTGAAACGGTAAAGTATCTAATTGATACAATAAAATGCCATCAGCAACCCATCCAGATTTTATTGCGTGATTGACGGTAGCTACAAACCGCAACAAATGTTCAACTGAAGACATAGGTACTAAGAGTGCACTAACTTTGAAGCGGTAGAAACCATGATGTTCTAACATCAACTTACCACCAAGTTGTCAATGGCAAAGTGGTGTTTGCGGCAAAGTGTTGGGGTCCTTCAGAACGGTGACGATCTCCTTCAGACCGATGATGATGGTGACGAAGGTTCAGTTAGATTCTAGGTTCCGTCAACGCACCCTACGACGTCGGTGTGCTTGTCGTGGTGGCGACGAAAGCCTTCTTTCGCACATACTTCAGCTGCCTCGGTCCGGGGTTTTGTCGAAATAGCCGTCTCTCCCCACCGGTTGACAGCGACACTCGCGACGGCCGTCACGGCTCTGATCACCATCCACTGGGCGTCAGCTATGTGATCATCGGTGGCAACCGCGCTCTTGTAGTTCTCCGCTGCGAAAAAGCTCAGTGCGATTCAATTAGTAGCTGTTTCTCGACGGTCATCATATCTCATCGTCGCCGTCTCTCGTCGCGCAGCTGGTCACACTGCGATCACACTGTGCTTTTCGACAAGCGGTACTGTCGTCAGAAACAGTCGTCGTGCATAGCGAAGGCAACCGGGTGCTCGCAGAAAACCCGTCATTATACGCGTTGGTCGAGCCATCGTTGAGCAACAAGCATCGCCGCCATTTTCTACGCTCTAGAATCCTGCCCAAAGCTTGTTCCCCTTCGTGCAATAGAAACAGAAGTTAAAAGCACGAGCACATCACCCCGAACGATGCTTGCACGAACGTTGGCTTGCACTGCGCAAGCGCGCCTGCTCGACAGGGACGTTGAAAGCCCGGAGCACGTTCTTGTAGCTCCTACACCCGCACTAGCTCGCACTCATAGTGAAACAGAAAGTAGGGTGTGTCGAGTAATACCGCAGTTAATCTAATTACGTGACTTCCGCTATCTGCTACGTAGGTCGGACCAACGTTGGTCGGACGTGGTCATACGTCATTTTGTCGTCACGGTCCGAACTCTGAGAGCGACAGTTACGGCAAATGGTTGATTTCGTGTTTCGCGAACGTTACCATGGGAACCGCGTAAAATTATCACGCGGGCTGTGGCCAATAGGAGCGCGCAATTCATAGAGGGGAGGAGTTTTCTAGAAACACGAACGTGACCGTTTGTGACCAGAATAGCACCCCAGCTCGGAGCACGGAGCGAAAGCTCGCGCTGTATAACCCAATGATCCAGGGCCGGTTTGCTCACCTTGCGGCCGCGGCTGCGGCTACGGCCAAGAGGGATTTTTCTGTCACGTGACCAGCTTCATGGGGACAAGGATGTACCTAGCGTCCCTGCCTAATGGCGGAGAAATCTGTATCGCTTCGAGCACAAAAACCTAATTTCGCTCGCAGAAACTGGCTGCAGGGACTTTCAACTGGAGTCCAATTGACCGCCTTTTTATACCGTAGGAGCGGCAGGTAAAGTTACGGCCAAGGAGGCTAAATATGAGCCAAAATAAATTTAAAAAAAACACGCGAGATAAAAGCGGTGGCATTATATTTATATACTGGCGCCAGCGCCGGCGGCTCCCGCTTTCTGCTGTGGTCGAGAGGTTAAAGCGCCGGTACTTTACGTCGCGGCGTAAGAGGCCCGGGTTCAAATCGCGCCAGAAACGTTCTCTTCTTTTTTAGATGCGGAGCATCTCTTGCTCGGGTCTATGTCCCGCGGCGTCGGCGTTGTAGTCGGCACTCGAACTACGCACGCGCAACTCTCCTCCTTCCCTCTCTCCAACAGCTGCGCGTTACTCTCTCCGCTCTCTCTCTCTACCAGCTGCGTGCACTGCGCGTGCGTTCGCTTCTCCTCACACCGCGCGCGCACGCGCAACTCTCCTCCTCTAGTCTCCTCTCCTTTAAGTGTGAAAAAAAAATAAACGGCGAGCGGCGAGCGTTCCAAGTTTCTCTGCCGCGAGTCGCGACGAAGGCTCGCGTAGGGGGTAACGCTAGGGCAGTCGGTGGCGCCGTCTCTCGACGTCAGCACGCAACTGACTCTTTCCTCGGAACCAACACGATGCTCCGCATCACCCCATGGTTCCCCTCGGGAAGATGGTGTAATTTTTTTTTTTTTTTTGTATTTGACTGCACTCTCACTAAGAATGTAGACAAGGCCCTATGAGCTCTATAAAATCATTGGGCGGGTAGTTCTGACTCACCAGTTCGTTGTTCATGGCCTCGGCAGAGCGCATACATGTCTCTGGCTTTCTTTACCAATTTCCGCCACGCCTCCGGCATCTTCCGTATACGCCGCGGAAAGCTGATAATATCTTTCCATGCCCGTCTCTTCATTCGCCAGGTAACTGTGCTGCTGAATTCCTCTAGAATTTGTCGTTTCCGTTTTCGAACTGCTCTAATTAATTCCATTTGTTGATCCAAATTCTTTTTAGGTGTTTGCGTTAGAGAGATGGCTTGCGATGTCGACGCCTGATTTATTTTTGAATTCGGTTGTGATTGTCTGCTATTCTAACTAAAATTAAACAAGTAATGTGTTAATATTACAAAACGATTGCCACAGCAAAAAGTAAAGAGTAAAAATCTACCTTTTATCACATTCCATGCAAGTAAAAGTATGATATCTTTTATTTCGGTTTTACTACTTTCTCAGACGTTTGACTTGCTGCCTTGCCTGTAGGATTTTGCTCAATCAATGCATCCAGAGCTGCTAGTCTTTTTTTCTTTTTGCTTATTTTGTGGAAGTTTTTTTGTTGTTTTTTTAATTGTCACATCTGCAGTTTTTATTAGTACTAAATAGGCTTTTCCTGTTATTCAAAGGAGTCGTAGCAAGAGCGTTGCATATTTAAAAACATAAAATTGCAGTTGCTGGGGAAAGTATGCTTGTTTCGGCTCCGTTTGTGTGAAAGCCATACCGATGTTGTTACCTTGGTTTTCTTTTAATGAACATTATGAAACGATTGGATTAGCGCGTTAACTTGCCTTAATCTTTATTTTTTTTTCTTCCCGGTGTTTCAATTGAACAGGCGGGACAAACAGTAAAAATAGAGTAAGGCGCAGTAGTGCAAGTGGATGATTCGTAAAAACAGATCACAATTAAAAAGTGAGACACGCGCAAAATACACACAAAGAAAGTTACTAACGCGGTTTGAACCCGCAACTTTCACGCCGCGACGCGAAGTACCGACGCTCTAACCTCTCGACCACAGCAGAGAGCGCGAGCCGCTGGCGCTAGCGGAGGTATATAAATATACTGCCACCGCTTTTATCTCGTGGTTTTTTCTTTATTTTGGCTCATGTTTACCCTCCCTGGCCGTAACTTTACCTACCGCTCCTACAGTATAAAGGGGCGGTCAATTGGACTCCAGTTGAAAGTTCCTCCAATCCGTTTCTGCGAGCGAAATTAGGTTTTTGTGCTCGAAGCGATACGGATTTCTCCGCAATTAGGCAGGGACGCTAGGTAGTTCCTTGTCCCCATGGAGCTGGTCACGTGACAGAAAAATCCCTCTTGGCCGCAGCCGCAGCCGCGGCCGCAAGATGAGCAAACCGGCCCTGGGTTCAATCCTCACCCCTGCCCGTTTCGATCTGGATGAGCATCGTACCGGCGTGCGGTCGTTTATGACTTCTGTGTGATGCACGTTAAAGACCCCAGGCTACCTGTTGTACTGCACTGGCTAAATTGCTCACCTACAGCTGGAAGACAAGTCGCCCGTAGAGGCAGACTATGTTCTAGGCTGTATAAACATACACACACCCCAATTTGTTTCCAGACAGACAAGGTAGCACGGCTTCATTCCACCGTGACATAGTAAGATCACTGGTAAAAGAAGTGTTCATAACGGACAATAGCATAGTGAACTCCCGAGGTTATTTATGAAGACACTAAAGTTATTTAGAGGTTCATTCGATTTTGCCTAAAAATTAGAAAAGTGAAGAGAAAAAAAAATAAATGTACGCCTCACCTTATGTAGAAACGTACTTTCTATGGCCCGTTTGGTGTCATTACTAATCCGCAAAACGGGAAGTGTTAGATTTACAAAAAAATTGTTTCGAGCGCCAAAACGCTAACGTCGAAATTCCATTTGCATCTCAGAGTAAGCACCTGTTTGTTGGTTAAGAAAATATATTGTAATTGTTCAAAATAATAGAAATCATGATTTTTTTTGTTTTTCATATCTACTAGCCACCAAACAAGGTCTACAGAGAATGAAAATATCTGAAATAATGTTTCATATAATAAGTGTTGTTCGGAATAAGTACTTTAGCCTTCTTTGCAACTCATTCAACTATTTGTTTTTTATTTCCGAATACATGCTTAGGGTGGAGGCATGTGGCCATTTTGTCCCACACTTTTATTTTTATTTTTTGTTCAAAAGCGTGTGAAAGAGCGTGTCCCGGCACGCGTTTGTGGCGCTGACTGTGCTATGGCGACATTTTGTTTTCGTCGATTTCTTTGTATTTTACCCGTGAGCGCGTGCTGTGGGCCTCGGGTACTACAAAGGGTGGCATCACTCGAAGCAGAAGGACACTGAGGTACCCTACATATTAGGATATCTCTGTTCAACCCTGCACGATCTTAGGGTGCTTACGAGCCACGCTTGTAGCGTATGCAAGCGTTTGACCACGCGCGCTAACATAGCACACACACAAAAAAAAAAAATAGAATCAACAAAAGTATCGCCTTCAGAGCCTTATCAAGCCTTTCGCTAGGAGTCTGCTGATGACTAGTTACACCTTTTTGCAACGTTCAAATTGTGCCGACCAACGGAGCCATCAATTGTAATTCTGTTGTGTCTATGTTTATACAGCAGGAAGTTAGTCAGCTCTGAGAGCATCTGGTGTCTTCGTTGAAGATGAAAGACAGTGCAGTATACCGCTGCTTGTCTGACGACGTTAACGTGCATCACGAAATAGTGATACATGACAGCACGCCGGTACGATGCTCATTCAGATTGAAAAGGGCAGAGGCGGTGGATTGAATCCACGATCAGTGAGCTTTACAGCGTGAGCTTTCGCTACACGTGCTACCGATCCACGAGCAACGAGACATCGCGGTCGAATTCGAGCTCGAGAGACAAACAACAACAGCAACAGCAATAAAATCTCCGGTTCTGCTGCTGCTTAAACGTTTTTTTATTGATGAAAGGGTTATGTCAAGGCTTCTTGATAAATATCATCTAGCCTTGATGGGGATAGGGAAATGGGTGATGAAGGTAGGGGAATGGGAGGAGGTTAAATGATTTGAGAAAGGCCCGCCGAGCATACGTAGCCCAACAGAGAGGTTAATATTTGTTTCCTATTGAGGTTGTCACTGGCCGGTGTTGTCCATTCTGTGTACAGGGTGAAACAAGGAGACAGCAGGCTCTTTAAATCGACCGGAAAATTCGGTTTCTTAACCTATCGCGCTACGACTTTGTGCAGCGTTGCCCACAGATGGTGCATTTTTTTGGTAAAATTTGCAAAGAACGAACTTACCTGAGGAAAAAGTAAAGAAAGAAAAAGGCTTAGCTCCTATGGAAACGCAGCGACGCCACCGGTCTTCAAACAACACGGCGCCATTTCGCACGGGAAACAACAGATGGCGCAAGCGGTCGCGACGCCAACTGCCGTCAACGAACGAGCAGACGACGCCGAGAGCCGGCGTATTTAGCAGACAAGAAACTGCAGTTGCTTGTTGTTACTGCGCCTGGTTTTGTTTCTGCGACTGTCGCCGCCTGCGGAACGCGCGCCTCTTTTGAGTCGAAAAGATTGTCTGCTGAAGACGCTGGCTCTCGGCGCCGTGTGCTCGTTCTTTGGCTGCGTTCGTTGCGCCATTTCTTGTGTCCCGTGCGAAACGGCGCCGTACTCTTTGAAGACCGGTGGCGTCGCTGCGCTTCCATAGGAGCTAAGCCTTTTTCTTTCTTTACTTTTTCCTCAGGTAAGTTCGCTCTTTGCAAATTGTACAAAAAAAATGCACCATCTGTGGGCAACGCTGCACAAAGTCGTAGCGCGATAGGTTAAGAAACCTAAATTTTCCGGTCGATTTAAAGAGCCTTCCGTCTCCTTGTTTCACCCTGTAGTTTGTGGGTCTGGCTTCCGCGGGCAGTTCGTGTATGGCAGCTTGTCTTTGCTTGCTGATGGCCACACAGTCCCATATAAGGTGCTGTCAGGTAGCAGGTACCCTGCAAGTCTTCCCGGTTCACACAGTTGCGTTTGACTGCGTTTGACAGCGTTGCGGCAGCGAGACACCAGGACATCCCTGCTGCTTATATCGCGTGCCAAGGAGATTCCTTGAATTGGATTCCACGCTTCATACGAAGCACAGACGTGCCGGTGACTCGCTTTCGGTTCTCGCCGCAACGCAGTCAAACTCACTCAAACGCAAGTGTCTGAACCGGCCTTTACAGAGCGGGTCTGGGCCGGGACCGTTCGGTGAAGTAGGCTTATAAAATCGAGTCGCAACTTTCAGCGATGGTGGTACCGCGGTGTGAGAATCGCGCTCCCTAGCTCCTGGATGATTGGCCTCATAATAAATGGGCTTGCCTTCACCTTCCTGGCGTGGAAAAATAACGTAAGGCTCTAACACTGCGCGTATGTAGCAAAACTAGAATTACTTACGCGTCGCAGACCCAGCCTCCCACCGCTATTCTACGACGATCGTCCAGATGACAGCCATTTTGATAGGCACCAGTGCGCCCCCTATAGGTCGTGAAAGTTGCGAATACTGGGGTCAGGGCTGTGCATGTCTGGAGCCTTCGAATGCATACCCTCTCCGGTTTGAGGCATTTGGTACTAGTGTCGCCATCTCGTTTAACAAGTTGGAAATAAAATTAACAGGGTGATTTTATTTACACAAATACGCAAATACAACAATGTTTTGCTTTCTCGTCATGGTCTTAAAATTAAGATTAGAGGCACCCCTAGTGCGTACGGCCGAGCGTTTTGTCTTGTTTGTTTCTAAATAATTGTATTTTCAAAAATGCCTCAAAACGCGCTAAAACAGTCAAAACGGTCATATTTCTGAATTTTGATAAAAATCTCCAGCGCTCTAAAAGAAAAATCCAAGGGCCGTACAACCTTCATTACGTTATCATAAGTAACCTCCAAAAGATTGAATACTATCGTGCGTTCCTGAAACTCAGGTTTGTGTAGCGAAATTTGCCCATTGAGTGACGAGCGGTTGAATCCCCCTTAAAGCCGCAGAACCACGCGCGCCTCATACAAAATACCCGGTGTTCGCTGCAGGCATAATGAATGACAAAAATTTTCCACAGACGCACCTCAAGCGTGTTGGAAGCATGTTTTCTTTATACATAAGTGTGTTTTGAACATGAATGCACACAAATTTTGCGCGCGACAAATGTGACAGAATCGTCGAAGAAACTCACCTAAGACAGTTTCTTCAGGCTGTCTTTTGTCAGATGTATCCTTCGCAAAACCCTTTTTTGAATGGCGAACGACCTTCAGAACATAAAAGTTGTGCTTGCGCAGCAACGAGGACGACGAAGCGAGGAGAGGACGCAAACGAAGCGCACCGATGCGCCTGGTTTTTGTCCTCCCTTCGTCGTCGCTTTTGCTGCGCACACACAGGTTTTATGAAATGACCGACTAAATAGCCCAAACAGCCACTCTTCTTGCCCTTCGGTAAGGTTTGCCAGACTTAACCCTATCACTCTTTTCCACGCCCTTCATACTTCCTTAAGTATTGGAAAAGTTTCCATTCAACAGTACTCTACCATTTAAACTGATGTATTATTGAAAAGAAGGGTTCTGGAAGGGGCACCATGACAGAACAGCACACGACAAAACAGCACGCGACAAAACAGCACGGTCAAAACAGCACGCGTCAAAACAGCACAGCGTCAAAACAGCACGGCGACAAAACAGCACGCGTCAAAATAGCACGCGACAAAACAGCACAGCGTCAAAACGGCACAGCGACAGAAGAGCAGGTGCCAAAACAGCACGGCGTCGAAACAGCTCAGCGTCAAAACAGCAAAACGACAAGACAGCACAGCGCCCAAAAAAAAGGTGTTTCGGAAATTATTGCGGTAAATTTTTGTAGACTCATAAACTTCCCGGTTCTTTTTGGTTTGTTGACGAAAATCAGTATACTGACGAAAATGTAATATTTAAAAGCGTTTGTCTAAAATGTATAGTGAGTTAACCAGGTACTGATATTTGTTTTTGTTGTGGCAGCCGACGCGACCTGTTCTGCAAGACGCACTGGGGCCCCATCGTGATCTGACATTATTTTCGTGTGCTCGTGTTTGTACACAGGACAAACGTAAGCTTCACTATACCGCTTCGGTCGGAAAGGCAAATATCAAAATCCAGAAATTTGCAAGCATTGTACTCAGTGCGATTTTTCTCCATTTTCACGACTGCGAGAGGTGGTAAATTCGCGACGACCACAGAAACGGCTATAAAACAATCGTATTTATTCCCTCCTCTAGTAGACGGAAGCAAGGGTTTTTAAAAAGTGTGCGGCATTTACGGGCGCGCTTGATTTGCATTGTGCAGTTCACGATTAGATTTCCTTCTTCGATTAAAGAATTCGGCACACAAATCCCTATCAGGTCAAAAACCCAGATTTCAACCTGAAGACCCCTGCGCCCCCGGAACTTTTGTTGAAAGTTGAACCCGACCTCGGAGACAAGCTGAAAACTGCGAAAGAAAGTGGTCATATAGTCAGGAATGAGTCGCATCCCCCCCCCCCCCCCCCTTCCACCCCTCCAAACGCTCTCGAAAATATTGACCTTTTTCAATTAATAGTGACCTTTTCTTTTTCTGCTGACTATAAACGACACTGAAAAATCCAACAAACGCACTAACAAGAGCTTCGCTGAAGGAGGTTCGAACAATTGCATTCGTTTGTTTAAAGCTTTCCGCCTGTCACATTACGGGAATTCTTTACGCTGGATGCCGATCGGTAACTCCTGTTGTGATAAAAACCGTGGTCCACTACCAACTGCCGTGCCTTCCAAACTGTGGGTCCGACAGATCCATTTTTTTTTGTGGTTATAAGTTTAGTCATCTTCAGCATACATTTTATTATGTGGACTGCTACTAGTACTCATCATTGTAACTGACTCTTGTAGCCTCGTGAAAAGCCCCAGAGAAGGTCGTGACGCGATATTTGTTTTTCTGGAAAGGGGGGGGGGGTTGGGGTTGCGGAGTCTAGTAAGCTCTGAAATAGGCAATAAATTCCTTTATAACGTAGGTACAATAAATGAAAAGTTCAAGGAGATTCGATATTATTCGCGCAGAGAGAGGTGAAGAACGCGCTTGAAGTTGCTACATCCGTGCTGTTTTGTTGCCGTGCTATTTTGTTGCCGTGCTGTTTTGACGCCGTGCTGTTTTGGCACGTGCTCTTCTGTCGCTGTGCCGTTTTGACGCTGTGCTGTTTTGTCGCGTGCTATTTTGACGCGTGCTGTTTTGTCGCCGTGCTGTTTTGACGCTGTGCTGTTTTGACGCGTGCTGTTTTGACCGTGCTGTTTTGTCGCGTGCTGTTTTGTCGTGTGCTGTTCTGTCGCGTTCCCTCTGGAAGGGTGTAGCTATGTGTACAAGTCTCTGGAAAAGATCTTTTTTAATCTTTTATAGTGTACGTACAGTCTCCTGCAATATGAAAGACCCACTGGGAGCGCGTGGCCGAGACGGCGGCGGGTGGGGGCGCTGCGCGCGCTTTAGGCGATTCCATTCTGTTTCGAGGGGACGACACTCGGGCGGAAACGCGTAACGGTTTTTGGTTTCGATTTGGCAGAAGAGCGTGCTTTATCGGCGTCATACCCAGAGATAGGGCTACGAAAGCTCGGAAGAAGCCAGTCGTTTCACTGTTTCTTATCAGTTGTTTCTGGTGTAAAATATGAGAACCGGCACTGCCAAATAAACAAACATTAAAGTTATAGCTGAGTCCTATATATTTAAAAGAGAAAATTCGTCGAAGAGCGCACTCATTGGTTAGAAGGATGGCACGGATCTGGCGCTTTAATAAAGTCAGAATAATCGCATTGCGGCATTAGTAGGACATATATTCGTGGCATGACGCTGACGAACTGCTCTCCGCCGAGAAACTGAACCTAATAAGCGCGTGTTGCGCTTTAACTGGGCCCTGAATGAGTCCTCCCCTCCGGGTATAGACTTTTCCAAAAACGAGCTTGTGGCCGGTGCCATTTTGAGCGTTCGTGCGTATGGCGCGTGCTTTGCTCGCTTTCCGAAGCGACGAACACGCATGTGCTGGGCTGTGAAGATCGCACGCTGGACTGTGATTTTGTAAACATTGGAAAAGTCTATAGAATGGAATCGCCTGGAGCGCCCGCAGCGCCCCCGTCAGTCACAGTCTCGGCCACGCGCTCCCAGTGGGTCTTTCATATTGCGGGAGACTGTACATATGTAAAGTCAAGCATTTTAACCTCCCTAGGGCGGCAGGTTGGTGTTCGTCGAGCACGTGGCCCATCCAGAAGGAAGCTGGGGCTTGGTCGTGCAAAGGCTTCTCGACCCGCTGTGGACTTTCACTTTCTGTGGATGTCACGTGACCAGGAAGACTGGACTCACCTTGAAGAATGCCGGTTTTGAACAGGTGCAGCTGAATGAGGAGTTCTTGCCGATACCTACGGCACTCAGTCCCCATGTGTACGGCTTTGCTATTGCAGGCACAAACTGATCGGGGTTGCATGTACGCCCGATTAGACATAGGTTATTTTGTCGTTTTGCTATGTAAATGCTCTACTTCAGCAGCTTCAGTTATACTTCGTTTCGCCGTAACTTGGCAAAAGGCGAAGACAGGGGCCTTTTTGAGCCAATCAGGGCCTCGGAGACGAAGCGCGTGGCAACTCTTACCAAAGGTACAGAAGCAAAGGCATTTAGAAAATAGGGTAATTAGGAACTTCTCTATTTCCTGGACATTCCGTACGTTTGTCCAAACGTTGCTTTTGTGCACCTCGAAAATTAATTCGTCACTTAAAATTTGTAAAAAAAAGGGGGCTTTCATCTCCCTCCCGCCCGTGGCTTCGACAGTAATGTGTGCCACTGGTGAGATAGAGTATAATGGCGTGTCTCCCGCCGACGCGCTGATTGGCTCACTGGGACCGTAGTCTTCTTCGTTGCCAACTAACGGTGAGGCTGAGTATACCACTTATGTGGCGCGAAGAGGGGGCGTAGCCGGGAGTGTGTGTGCGTGTGCGTGCCTGGGGTGAGGGGGGAGCGTGAAGTCGAGAAAAGCTTCTAACGCAAATCAAGATTGCTATGCCCGTGTAAAGAGGGTGTATACAATATAATCGCCTGCGTGGATCTGCGTGCTTATTTTCAAGATTTACCGTTGGTAAGTGTTCCAAGTGCTTCTTTGGCTCATCGGAGCGCAAGGAGAGGCAAACCAAGCAAAGTGGCAGCACACGAGAACGAGCATTGAATGCGCAGTGAGGAGGCAGCCAAGCGCGCGGCGTCGTTAGTTGAGGTCGGTGGAAACAAAGGCACGTGGGCGCATCTCGAGGGTGCGAAAAGAGCTGACGAACAAGCACCGTATAGGGAGTATTCACTGGCCGCCATATTTGAGGTCATTGTTTAGAGCGCATGCTCAGAACGAGCTCGCATTAATAGGCTGCCAAGACCGGCAATCTTGGTGGTGCGGAATGCACGTGGCGAAAGAACTGTGGAAGCTCGCGTTCAGCACGCGCTCCGCAGCCAAGCGCACAGCTATGGCCGCCAGTGAATACTCCCTATTAAGCCCGGTTCACACAGTTGCGTTTGACTGCGTTTGAGTTCGTTGCGGCTGCGAGACACCAGGACATCCCTGCTGCTTATATCGCGTGTCAAGAAGATTCCTTGAATTGGATTCCACGCTTCATACGAAGCACAGATGTGCCGGTGACTCGCTTTCGGTTCTCGCCGCAACGCAGTCAAACACACTCAAACGCAAGTGTCTGAACCGGCCTTAAGGCTGAACTCCATGGGACGAATTATGTGACGAATAACTGGCGAACGCCGCCCGGCGGCTTTTGCTCTGCGCGTGGAATCAACACAGTGGCTGCTACGTCGCGCGCAAAGCGAGCGTGCCGTCGGGCGGCGTTCGCCAGTTATTCGTCACATAATTCGTCCCATGGAGTTCAGCCTTTAAAGGGGCGACGCAACAATTTTCGTTCTTTGCGCAAATATCGCTTAGAACGGATCCCTGACATTATTGACCTAGGAAACACGCATTCGTTTTTCACCCCACGCAATAGAAGTCCAAGAAAAAAATTAAAGAAAAACGAGCAGCGTTCATCCCTTCAACTCGCAGCCAGAACAAGCGGCCACGTGATCTGTAGCCGATTATATGCCGCCAATGTTGATCATAGCCACGCGCTGGTGTTAGCAAAGCACAGGGCACGCGCTGAGTTCCAGACATTGTTATGGCTCGGCTATTGTCGTCGTTGCAGCGACTGGACACGGGCCACTACCCGAATGCTCCTCGAGCTAGTAATTATCACGAGCCCAAATCAAGAGCCCACGCAGTGCTCGGGTCCAATCTACGAACAGCATTCAAATATAGTCATATGGGTGTACTGCGATCCCAACGTTACGACATCAAATTTTGCAAAGGAGAGATTGAATGAAAATGATCGCTTTTGTCTTTGAAATTACACCGCAACAGAGGAGTTTCTTGGCCAGTGGCGTTGCGTGCGAGTATCCTTGAGTCCCACTAGTGCCAGTAAACTCGTGTAAAGTGAAAAACATTTCAATTGAATATCGTTGCACTGCTCCTTTAAGTCTGAAATGTTTGCGCATTATTTGTAAAACGCTGAATAAACTTTTATACTTCATTCAATAAGCCCGTGAAACGGAACCTGAGGGGGGGGGGGGTGTTAGGTGTCCCTTCTCTCCTACGTGAGATCTTGTAGATAGTGTGGTTGCTGTACTGCACGACTTTCCAACGAACGACGTTCCCCGAACGAGTTCCGCTTTACGAGGAACGAAGAGGCGCCGCCTTTCCTTTTTGCATCGGTGGAACTGGAACGATAACTCGTTACGACCTCGAAGGAACAGCAGGAGGAACGGCGCTTTTTTTTTATCTGCAATTCGACCTCAAGGGATGGGTGAAGTGTCCGAGAGATGGTCAAACACAAGACGGAAATTACAGGAAGACTCTTAAGCTTCGCCTTTAAGAATGGAACACGAGAGCTAAACATAGAAACTGCCCATATTTCCCAAGCCGTGCAAGCGTGTCTGTGTGGCCTTTCAATAAAAGAAGAAAAAAAAAGTGTCCGTGTGGCCTTGTCGCTACCCTGTCTGACTCGCAATCCAAAGGTCATGGGCGCAAATCCTGCCTCCGCAGTATTCTTCTAAATTTCCCATTAATTTTTAAAGTAACGTCATTGGAGACACGTCGCGACCT
This sequence comes from Ixodes persulcatus, assembly GCA_013358835.2. Taxonomy (NCBI): domain Eukaryota; kingdom Metazoa; phylum Arthropoda; class Arachnida; order Ixodida; family Ixodidae; genus Ixodes; species Ixodes persulcatus. Next base: position 53,719 of record JABSTQ010010679.1, read on the forward strand.
TTAATCTTCATCACTAGAGGCCTAATCTTTAGGCAAATGCCTATTTTGTTCCTTTGGTCCCTATCGTGCCTTTATTATGTATGAGCACGAATCATAAGATAAGAAGCGTTTTAAGAGTGGTTTTATAGTGCCTATAAATGCCTATTTCGGCGTTTGAGCCTAAATTACCGTTTCCCGCTTATAAATGCCTATTTTTGACTTTCTTTGCTTCACTAGCCCAAAAAGACTTGTTCTGTTTAGTTTCGATTTCAAGCGAACTATTTTTCATCTTCCTGCGATGCATGGAAACCGCCTGCTCCAATCTCTGTCCCGAGATCCACCACAAACATCGTTGTTTTTAGAGCGCAGCTCTTAGGCGCCCGTTTCCGGCTTGAGCGGCGTCGCCGTCGGCGTAGGCGTAACCGCGGCGACGTTTCGGCATGGTGACGTTTCGGCACGGTACCGAAACGCCGCCATGCCGAAACGTCGCCGCGGTGCATTACGGGACGTTTCCTCACAATGCACCGCGCGGACGTTTCGGAACGGTGCCGAAATGTTACCGTGCCGAAACGTCACCGCAATGCATTAGGGGACGTTTCCCCTAATGACGTTTCGCCAAGGTGACGTTTCGGCACCACGCCGAAATGTCACGTGACGACGCGCATTTCACGCGTGAAAGAAGGACGGGGGGAGGAGAAGACGGTACGGATGAGGACGAGGGGCATACCTTCCCCTCACTCTCTCCCCTCCTTCTCTTCAAGAGCTGCGCTCTAAATCGGCGTTACAGCAAGTTGTAAAGGTCTTTCATTTTTTTCGTCACGCCTGTAAGCCAAGACGCAAACGGGGCCTTTCTTCTAGTACAAGACCCTTCCCGCCCTCCCCACGCATCGTCCCTCTTTCTATTTCTTGCCTTTGCTTTCTCCCGCTGTCGCCCGAGAGAAGCGGGTTTGATGTCTTAAATGCCTAGACTGCGTGGAGCCCGGGAGCTGCCTGGAGGCGTCTGGATCTGGATGCTGCTGTACTCCGTTTCACCCTGAATGGAGCTTAGTGGATGCTCGGAGCGTCCCAGCCAGTCCAGCGCTAGGAGAGTGGCATGCGAGCTGGAGTCTCAGCGTGTCGCTCCGCCCAACAGACTACTTCCATAAAGCCCTGCATGCAACACGGCGCGCGTTGCACTCTGGGAACTAGTTGGCCAGGGAAGAGAGTGGCATGGTTTCGGTTTCGATCGACACGTCGACGTGGACTATTAACGGCCGTTATCTCATGTTTTCTGGTCCCGAGAGCGTCACTTGTGGTCTCTAAACTAACCTAAATGGCCAGACCTCGAAGCTTTAGCACAAGCCCGGGACATATAGCTTGTCTTAACACATGCTTGTTGTATTTTTGTACTTGAGCCTTTCTGTTAGCGTTCTGGTCGAGGTATGTGGACGAGCCAGTGCTGGAAGTCTCGACGCTGCGAAGCTCGGGGATCTTGCTTGTGTAGGAATCAACAAGCTGCAGCAACCAATAAGTATGCATACATCGAGCTTGCGCCTTTACATTAGTGTTGTTCATCAGGAACTTTGTTTTTTTCGTGCGTCCATAGACGAAATATTACTTTTTGCAATCACTGTTTTTCTTAATACGCCTGAGTACGCGAGGTAAAACTCGGAGGCGCCATTAAAAAGCTCAATTTTAACACACTTCTTATCTCTTATCTGTACTGACCCGCAGCACTGCACGAAGTGAAGTCCCCACCCGCTTGCATTCCACTAATATTCAACATCGCGTATGTGCATAAAGTTATCCTGCAATCATATAGGCAAATTCGCACAAACAAACCGTTTTAAGAAAGCAAAAGTCGAGCACTTGTGTGAAGAATTTCGCACCGTTCGCCGAAAGTGTGCCGGACGGGCATGAACCCCTATGCGGTGCGCCAAACAAACGGAATTATTCAAAGCGCGTTTGACGGTTGCTAATGACCATACTATTTGTTATGTGTTTGCTTTCTTCCTGCCTGAGTATGCCGAGATAATTTCAGACACACCGTCCAGGCACAGATCTTGGGCGTCAGTAAAAGCTCGTCCAAAAAGGCTTAGTGAGGAGTAGGGGACGCTTGTTAGGGCCTCCGTCGTAGCTAGCCGATCTTAGCGTTTGCGAAAATGTAATCTTCTATCAGCATAAAATTTGAGTGGGAGATATATGATGACACGAAGAAGACATCATAGTAACTTTTGTGCAGTAGTGAGGTCGAGTTTATTGCGTTTCCTCACAAATTCATGCGTCAACGCTGGGCTCAACTTTGATACTCCTGTGAGGATGCGGCTTGCCTTTCGCCCAATGAAGTAACAAGAAGCGGACGTTTGGCAAACAAAATACGTGTAAGGCTCCAGGTGACCAAATTTCAGTTGTAGTTCACTGGTACTAGACGGGAGTATTGAAATTGAACTCAAAGATGTACTCGTGGAGTGAGGTGACTAACCCACGTTTTACTACGTTTGCATACGCACTCATAATACCCGGCGTTTCGGGAGTCAAGGAAAGTGCCCCGGTCTTCGTTTTGTATCGCTCGAGAATGAGTGTATTGTACGTTCGTGAAAAGTCAGATAATCGAAAACGCAACCAGCGCGCTCGGTCGCGGCGTGATAGCATGAGATGAAGCTGCTCAGTCGAAACCGAAACTGAGAGGCCAACTAGTTCCCAGAGTGCACTGCGTGGTATTTTGCCGCGATAGGGCGCGTCGCTTTTGGAGGAAGCCCACTGGAGTAGTACTGGATTGGATGAGATAGTTCGTCCTATTCGCTGCGGTTCATTGGAAGATCGGGAAACGGAGCGTAAAGCCAGCCGAAAAGCTTTTTGTTCTATGGAGCAAGCGCGTGTGTCTGTGTGCGTGCGTGTGTGTGCGTGCGTGCCAGCCTACATGTGAGGTGAATGAAATAGAAAGCCGTGGGTTTGCTCTTTTCGCGTGCGCGTCGGTCTCTAACGTTATTGTGTCCGGTGGTCTGTGGTTTGCTGCTCTTCGCTTTCACTGCCTGTAGCTTCTCAACAATGCCAAAAAAGAAGGGTTCAAAGAGCGTGCTGATTAGGCAATGGACCAGACACCCCCTTTGCTACTGGACCAACGGGGATATGGTCTTCTGTCGACCATGTGCCAAGTAGGTAAGTAGACACCCTTAGGTACCTTGTTTTGGAGAAAAACGAAAACTTGATTGAACGACGATTTAGCGAATGAAAACGAAACCACGACGTTTCATCGAATGACGCTGTAGCGAATTGCAGCTTCGTTTCCCCTGATCGACAGCGAGGGGTAACCGCGCCAGTTTAAAAGCCTAGCTCGACATCGCCGAAAAACAGCCTATTCGCTCAAATGGCGATCGCAAAAACGTTCGTCCGCTAAAAATATTTTCTAATCGCTAAAACGTCATTCACTCATATATTATGGACCAAGAAAAAAAAACACCCGCATCTTTAATAAAGAGATGATGTAGATGGATTTATTTAATGAAAGGTTTACTTGTCTGTGGCTTGGTAAAGAGTTTCCTGCGTGAAGTCCATAAGCCTCTACAAAACTGTATTTCCCCTCACCTCGCGGCCTAAACAGGCATATACATTTGTAATACAGGAGTTTCCTGAATCCTGGCATGACCCTCCAAAAACACAAATTATTTTTTTTTATTCGACGGATACCAGTCAAGCACAATGTTTTTCGAAATCTATTAGCCCCGAGAACGAGCACAACCGTTGCTGTAGTTGCAGCGTGCTGATTGGTTGCTGTGTCGTCTCCGTGAGGCCACAGTGAGAAAAGCGTCCATGTTCCCGTGAGAATAGGATCGCATGAATTGAACTGTACGTACAGTATTAAAAGACCAATCAGAAAGAATATTCGAAGTTATCAGCCATTACCGGACCGTTCGAAAGGTGACTCAGGAAAATATTATTTTTTTCACGTCCCGGAGAGGGACCACCAAAAGGAGTCACACAAACTTTTTGACGCCAATTGAAATTTTAATTTATAAATAACTATACTCAGTAAGAAGACAAAACGCACAGTGTCTTTCTGTCGGATTACTGATCTCCAGTACGTGCTTGTTGCCTCCCGTCATGCTTTGGTTGGGCGTGTACAGTTGAAACTCCCGCTGGGGGCGAGGCAACAGAAATACCCCTTATATTCGGCTACATAATCGGCAAACCAACTCTAGAGATATGAATAACGTGCAGTATCTCACGGTGCCCCCCATAACCAGCACACACCCAATTCGGGCATGAGTCGTAGCCTTTAACTTTACACGGATGCGGCTGCTTATATGCACAAAGCTGCCCTCCTCCTGAAGGCTTTCTAACCGCGGATGTTGCACGTCGCCTGCCTCGTCCACGGCATTCACCGCATTTGTGAAGAGCTAAGAAAACACTTCAAGCATGTAAATGATCTCGTTGCTGCTGTGAAGGCTGTGTTTCTTAAGTCACCGTCTCGTATTTTTGCATTTAAGGAATAGCTACCGGGGGTGCCTCTTCCACCAGAACCCATCATGACACGGTTGGGAACGTGGCTTAAAGCTGTAGAGTATTAGAGTATTAACATTTGCTGGTGTGAAGATGGTCATTAACGGGTTTCCAGCAGACGATAGTCTCTCAGTCAGAAAGGCTCAAGATCTCCGAGGGGACACTCTCAAAGGTGACCTGTCGTATTTCTGCTCCAATTTCACGTTTCTGGCATACACAATCAAGAGCCTCAAAAGTTCTGGCGAAACTCTGGCTCGGAACATCGGGCTCATTTCGAACGTTCAAGAACGAGTCAACGCCGTCCCCACAGGCCCCGCTGCTGTACAAGTTCGTTCAATGCTTCAGTCAGTCTTGAGCAAAAATAGTGGGTTTTCTGTACTCAAAGAAGTCTCGAAGGCTCTCACCGGGGAACACTCCAGGGTACCAGAGGGTGTGGAAGCATTGAATATTCCTAAGTACAAGTACGCCCCACTCACATCAGTTGACGTGGAACGCTCTTTTTTTAGCGTACAAACGGGTTCTCAGCGACAAGAGGCAGAAGTTTGAACCCAATGATATTGAGATGGTGCTTGTTTGCTATTGTTTTCATACTTTTTCCAATTGTTTCTAGTTGGACTATGTAAAGCATGGGACAGCTTAGTACCAGTGTGGGCTTGAGTCGAATTGTTTCGAATGTTTGACAAATTAAATTGTAATTCCAATAGTACCACTTTATTTCTTTGAATGGAGGATCGGCCCTAAATGCTTTCGAAAGCACCCTGTGAATAAAAACTAACTGTGACTATATATGCATATAACGAAGTCTTTAGTGCCTTTTATAGGTGCCTAAATGTGGCTTTTTTATGCCTAAACATCCGGCCTCTACTCATCACATGTCATGTTTTCAGCGACTTTTCTGCCACGCCAAATAGGCCGGCGCTATACGATTTTCTTAAAGCTATCGCTTTGAAAATGGGCAAATGTGATCGTGGCGGCTCGGACGTACCATTCGATGGAGATACGACACTCCTTCCGATCTTAAACGCGTTCCTTTCCAACCGCTGGAACCTGTAACGGGAGCCCGTTTCGAAATATAGAAGCAACAAGAAACGGGCATTAAAGGGGCTATGAAACAAAAATGTATTGACCTCATCTTAATTTTCTTATATTCATTAAAGCCCAAAGATGTTGTTTTCTAAGTTTTGCGGCCAAATATAGTGTCTGGAATTTACAAACCGGGTTTAAAAATCATAAGTTTCGGCGATTCTGAAACGACCATACGACACGGTGTGGGAACCAGAGGCAACAAAACGTCATTATAAGTGATATATAAAGCGGAACAGATATTAAACTTTATTTATTGTTCGCATAAGAAAATTGAAAATGATAAAAACAAATAATAATTTATTGACGCTCTTATATTATTTACACGATACAGCATCACGTGTTTGCGATTGAGTTTCGGTTTCAAACGCATCCTAGTCTTCCGTCGCTTGGTAGCCATGGTAACAACCGGGTCACGGGTCTATCGGCTGCTCGTCTGGCGGGCTGCGCAGCGCATATCTACTGTAACAGGATACCTTGCTGAGCTGGTTGGTTGAACGACATGATGAGAAACAGCGCAAAAGGGACAGGACACAAAGTAGAAGAAGGACACAGGACATACGCTGACTAACAACCAAAGATTTAACAACCAAAGAATAAAAATTAAAAAAATAATTTTTATTTTTATTTTGGTCACGCGTATCGCCACGTTCTTCTAGTGCCACTGTAGAAGTTTTTTTCACCTTTTTATTGAGGTTTTCTTTACTAGCATTTATCTCTTCCGAACGATGTCGAGAGCCCGCACAAGCCGTACCTTCGCAGTCGATGTCGTCGCCGCTGCTATCGCTGTCGGACGACGAACGGTCTCCCGTTTGACGCAATGGGCTGTCGCTCCACGGCTCAAAACCCAGGAGCCGACTGCGTTGTAAGAGGCGACGCTGGAGCTCGGGGAGGTCGGCCATGTTAGTTATCGGAGCGAAATATCAGACGTCAGATCTCCTTCGTTGACTTGCCTGCGTGACGTCATTATGGCGCCACTGTTGAGGCGATAGCTGACGCGTTGATCTGACGCTCTGTCTGCGGTCATTCAGTCCCACTGATCTCTATGACAATTGCTGGATCGCGCTTCCCCGCTTCGAGCCCATTGCGCGATTGAAGCCACCGGTCGGCCATCTTACCGGTTCCGCGGAAGCGTTGTCAAGGCGGCGGTTGTCTCTGTTGTCACGTGACCTACACACGGTAACCATGGCAACTGTCTAGGCTTGACAGCGCTAGAGCATATCTCGTAAGATGGCCGACGGTGGCTCCATTTTCGGTGCGGGGAAGCGCGATCCAGGAATAGACCGATCTCACCAGCCAGTTTGACTATACGCCACCGCTGCCGCAATGCATCGAGGGAGCTAGTGCCACTAGTGGCTCTAGAGGGAGCTTTATGGTATATTCGGCTGGTCGCTTTTCAGCCTCTTGGAGCGCTCTGAAAAGCCGGTGTGCATTCGGCTGGTCGATGACAGGCGCTCCAAGTATATTCGGCTTGTTCTTTCGGAGCGCTCTCGAAGCTCCGACTCTCGCCGTCCTCCGAATCGGAGCGGTTTGAGGCGCTCTGACTTGGAAGTGGGAGCGCGCGAGAGATCCGGCTGCCGACCGGTCACGTGACTCCAGCCATTCCGCCATTTTGCTTTTGTGTTGGAAGCGGACGGCCAGAACGCGGCTACTCCGCAGAAAGAGGGCTGCAAAAAACAGCCGTCAGTCTCGACGCCGTCACCGTTGTGTTGTGCTCCCCGAATTGAGGTGAAATGTCGTTGAAACGAAGACGTTTAATGTTAGGGGTGGCACCGTCAGTGCTGCTGGCGAAGCTGGCAGACAGCGACAACACCAGCAGCTCGGACGACGACGACGAGGGTCGTGTTTACGAAGCGAAGTTTGCCGAGTTGTTTGATGCACCTTGCACGGTGCCCAAGGTCAAGGCTTATGTTTCTATAGTGCGAACCTACTCGGACAAAGCGGTAAGAACAAAAATACGAGAGTTTTCAAGCTGTAATGTTGTCTTTTTTTTTATAGTTTCGCAGGAACTTCCGCTTGGCACGGCTGGCTTGCGATGACCTTATCAGCGTCCGCGTTGACGGCTGCCATTTTTCAAGAATTAACGGATGGATGGATGACTGAATACTGCTGAACCCTTTGAATCCGAGAAGCAAAAGTTCCGCTAGAGGGCAGCTCGCGCCGTCCACTAGTGGCGCAGGCCACCCTCTATCCGCTAGGTTTGCCGCTCTGAAAAGTTGAGGAGCGTTCGGCTGGGCGCTCCGATTCTCTCGCTCCGATGCGGAGGCGCTCCGGGATCTGGTAGCTCCGACTCGGATAATTGGAGCGCTCGAAAGTGACCAGCGGAATATACCATTAGTCTTTCTGCACGTGTGACAACCTCGCTGGAGCTCTGCGCGTGTGGAGCATGAGGCGGCACGAGCCGTCTTGTGCATTGCTGCCTGCCTCCTGCGAACTAAAGTTATGGCGGCGTCAGGCATGCGTCGAACGCTTGGTGAGATCGGTCTATTGTCATAGAGATCAGTGTTCAGTCCGGTCTACGTCGCCATCTTGCGCAGACAACAAAAATTCCCTATTGGTTACTTATGATGACGTGTTTGTAGAACTGAGAGGGAAGCTCCCCGAGAAACCGAATTTATCTTTTTTGCGCCAATAAATGAATCCGGACGATCAAATGAATGAACGTGGGTTATGCAATAAAGGACAAAGATTCCAAATACACATATAGCTCTGAATTTCGGGAAAACGTTTCACGGCCCCTTTAATTCGTTCCTGTTTTAGAGCAAGAGTGTAGGGCTACTAAACTTCTTTATTTCTGCATATATTAGTTGCGCCATAATACACTTTGTGTACATTTGTGTAGGCTACACCATGGTATAGACCATATGCAAAAAGAAGCGCCATCTAGTGTATTCATGATCAACGATCAGATTTCCTCCATATTGGGGGGTTCCCGTACCGACGATTTCGCCCGAAAAACAATAGTCCCGGCAAAGTGTAAGTCGTAGAACTAAAATATGATCACCTGCTGCAAGTCCAGTACGAACCCTTCACAGGACGTCTTCGAGAAATACCGTTCATTGACCTGGATGGCCCAGTTCACTGCTTGAGTGACGAGTCTTGCGACCTCGTTGCTGACAGTTCCTTTTCCTGAATTTGGCGGCCGTCTTTCTTTTCTTCTTTGATCCGAAACTAACCAGCAACCCATTGAGTGTACAAATAAACTGCCCTAATATCATGAAAACCGAGTTAAATGCAGATGCGCCTCGTCCACAACTGCAAGATGTGATAAACCCCCTAATATGGCGGCTCCTAATGGCATGATGATGATAGCTGGCAAGGATTTCGCATATGGTCTATTGCTAAGTGCTTGTCGTTTGTTGAAAACCTTGCAAACATTTATTAGAAGGTGTTCGTCGGTACCTTTTGTTCTACAATTTTAATATACCCCTTTCAAAAGACGGCCCTCTGTTGCAGCTGTGGAATCCTTGCACAATGGCGGACTAAAGCGCAACGTCATGGCATACTTTATGCGTTTGGTTGGATTAGAAGGCAAAAACACACCCGCAGGGAAAGGTGATGAGCGCAGTGACATTCCACTCTCGACGCTGTTTGATTGGTTCGTCGGCTCTAAGTATTGGCCGCTCTCGACGCGCTCCGGCGTTCCCATATATCTTATAGAATGACCTGCACGTGCCACGATATCACTTGTTCAGCAATTGTGGAGTGGTTCCCATCTAATAAATGACACGTGACTTTCGAAAGGGGTCTGTTATGCGTATTCATCTTTCAAGGATGTCTCTTAGTACTGGCACTGTTTTAAGCTTTTGAATGTAGTAATATTTTTTGTTTTAAAAAAATGAAAGACGTTTACAGCACCCTGTAACGCCGAATTGGAGTGCAGCTTTTGGGGCGGGGGAGGGTACTGAGGGGAGGGTACACCCCTCCTCCCTCGTCCTCACCTCCTCATCCTCCCTGCTAATCCTCCCCTCCTCCCCCTCTTGGTCCTCCTCCTTCCCCTTCTCCTCCCCTCCTCCTCGCTCCTCCCCCTCCCTCCCCTTCTCCTCCTCCCTTTAGGGGAGGAGTCGAGGTCACGTGACCCTGGGGGGGGGGATCACGTGACCTCGGGGGGAGGGGTCACGTGATCTCGGGGATAGGGGAAAACTTTCCCCTAGATTTAGCGGGGAAGATTTTTCGCTAGATTTAGCGGGGAAGGTTTTTCGCTAGATTTAGCGGCGAATTTTTTCCGCTAAATTTAGCGGGCAAAATTTTCCGCTAAATTTAGCGGGGAAATTTTTCCGCTAGATTTAGTGGGGAAACTTTTCCGTTAGATTTAGCGGGGAAATTTTCCTCTAAATCTTGCGGGGAAATTTTTCCGCTAAATTTAACGGAGAAAATTTTCCGCTGAATTTAGCGATAAATTTAGCGGGAAAAATTTTTCGCTAAATTTAGCGGGGAAAGTTTTCCGCTGGATTCAGCGGGGAACTTTTTCCGCTAAATTTAGTGGTACAATTTTTACGCTAAATTTAGCGGGGAAACTTTTCCGCTAAATTTAGCGGGCAAAATTTTCCGCTAGATTTAGCGGGGAAATTTTCCCGCTAAATCTAGCCGGGAAGTTTTTCTGCTAAATTTAACGGGAAAATTTCCGCTAAAATTAGTATGGGAATTTTTCCGCTAAATTAGTGGAGAATTTTTTCCGCTAAATTTAGCGGGGAAATTTTTCCGCTAAATTTAGCGGGGAAATTTACCCATGCACCGCGCGGTTACGCCGACGGCGACGGCGACGGCGACGCCGCTCAAGCCGGAAACGGGCGCCTAAGAGCTGCACTCTAAAATCTTAATAAAATTAAGTAAATATTCTAGTGTGCTGTATTTATTTGTCCGAGCTAATGTTACTGGATCCTGGAATAGTACAGCCATTGCCTTTTCTGCCTGCTAGCTGGACACAAACAGATACTAACATATCGCTGACAAAAGCTCGCAAGGCGATTGGCTCATTGGACTTTCAGAAATATTTATTGTCATAGTTAACAAAATCACAAAAGTTTACATTGTTACCGACCTAACCCAGGCAGAACACCAATGTTGGTCCGACATTTGCATAACATTGGCAAAGACCGGCATCAATATCGGACAATATCGGAAGCGCTATCCGATTGAACGTTGGCCCAGTTATTGGTGCTAAAGTTGGGACATTGTTCAGCCTTCGTTCCCGCCAATATCGGCCCCACTATTGGTACCAATGTTGGGCCATCATTCAACCAAATTCCAGCCAAAATTTGGCCACTGTTCGTAATGTATCCTACAACCATTAGTTTACCCCAAACATTACCCAGGCTGCACAAGGTGTTGGGCCAATATTGGAAGAGCATTGGGAAAAAAAGGTCCAATGATGATCCACTTTAGCCAATCTGCTCCCATTATTGTATATGCCATTATATAGAATCTTCAGTGTTGGTCCAGCTTCTCCAATGACCAACCAATATTGGAAACTCATTGGCATAAAATGGGCAATCTGGAACTGTCAGTTCCATTTGCTTGCGAATATTGAATGAACACTGGCAAAACATGGGCAATATTAGCCTGACAGTTCCATTGGCTTGCGAACATTGGATGAACACTGGCATAAAATGGGCAATCTTGGCCTGTCAGTTCCACTGGCTTGCGAACATTGGATGAATACTGGCATAAACCGGACAATGTTGGCCTTTGAGTACCCATGGCTTGCTAACATTGGATGAACACTGAAATAAAATGGTCAACGTTGGCCTGTCCGTGCCGTTGGCATTCCAATATTTGATGGGGACTGGCATAAAATGGACACTGTTGGCTAGTCTGTAGCATTGGCTGGCCAACGTTGAATAAACACGAGCTTATAATGGTTACTGTTGTCCTGTTAGTACCATTGGCTCATCGTCATTTCAAGAACACAGATGCATATAATGGTCAGTGTGCGTTATTCTGACAATACCATTGGCCTAATAGTGGAAGCATGTTGGAATAGGCTGGTTTAGGCGTGTTCGTTTTGCCTCAACAAGTTGAAATTGCTCGAGCGCTTGTCAATTTTATTAATTTTGCCAAAGCGTGATTCAGGTGCTTTTTTGCAAAGTAAACAAGACAATAACAAGGTACATAACTTAAGGGCGATGTTTTGCTCCTTCACTGTGCACATTAAGGAGTCGCCAGCGAAATGGGCTCATCAGGACCGCCAACTTGAAAAAAAAAGAAAAACGATGTCCGCGTTATAGAGTAAACATAATAGATTATTATGTTCTCTATGATCTCGACAGAAAAGCTTCGTACCCTAACTACGGGCTTGTGGACTGCACTTCGTGTCAGGTGAAGATACTTCTTTGCGATTGACTCGAACAAGACACTATTCTGAAATGCGGTTATACAATGACGGCTCTATGACTTTACGGCAATACTGGTGCCACAATAAGAGCCCTAATGCCTCCAACATGGCGCCAATGCACTGATAGCAGACGACAATGTTGGTCTTGATTTAGATTCGAGCCGGAAGCGACGTCAGGCGCAAAAAAACTAAACTTAAAAGCGCGAAAAAAAAAACGATACAACAAAAGTAGGATTCTATACTTGGCGCGCTACTGTCAACAGAATTTTATTAAACACGAACAAATATAACACGTCACTATACCTCGGCCCAGATGAATCCGAATTCCGCGTTTTATGAAACGAGTGACGACGCACTAATGCAACCGTCATCCTCCTTTACACTGATTTTGAACGCCAAGAAAATGTTCCCCTCTGTTTTCGCTTCCCAGATGCCCGGAATTTGTGTTTTATACAGCAAAGGATCACATGAACATTTATCACAGTGGACTTCCAAGTTCCTCGAAGAATATCGCTTTAGAAAAAGTTGGTGTGCTATGTACGATCGGGTCGTGCACGAAAGCACCCAATGTCAAAAGCCCCGTGTCAAATGCTCCACCACTGACACCCCATCCTGTTCTCACGCCTTCAAAAGGCCAGTTTTATCAGAAGCCCATGACGCGAATCCCTAGATCAGGTTGCCGGGTCCTCACCGTGACGGTTGAGCAGCATTCTACTTTTATTAAGAGACATCAAGTGTGCACGCGAGCTTGTGTAACGTAATCATGTCGTGATTTGTAGACCCTCAACATATTAGGATGCCATGGAAAAATTCTGGTTGAAGCGCGCAAAGGGATTCTGCACGTCGGGCTATCATGCTACACACGTACGATCGCCCACATGTCGTTGGTATTTTAGACTACCGGTGTGTCGCATTTCACATGTTTGTGCGCATGCTTTTTGTGCGCATGCTCTCCAGTTTCTTTTTTTATTTTGAAGCATAAGCTAGTTAGTTTCAATGACTGAAGGAACGCCAAAGTGGTGGACGATTTTCTGGAAATTTATATCGCCCCTTTTTTCCGCAATTTGATTTATCATTGTCTCTTTTTAATTTTGACATTAGGCTCCAAGCTGATTTCGGATTTTCGTGTCTGTCAGTCCCTTTTCGTCCTCTTGCTGTAGAGTTATCATGTCTACGCAATCACTACTACATTGGTTTTTGGAAACCCGGATAGCAAATACCAGCAGAGACAAACGAAAGAATTTGAGAGAAAGAAGTGGGCAGGAGAGGGTCACGCCGACGGCCTCGGAACGGCTTCAGAAAGGGCGAGAGAGGATATTGAGAGAACAGTTTCCCTCCCGTTTTTCCCACACCGCCACTAATCTCTCCAAATCTCTCCTTTGTGAGCGAAGAGGACCCGGCGTCCTTGAGGGAGGAGGACGCTGTGCATTCCTAAGCTGACAGTGCCGGGGGAGCTACGCGCCCGCCGGACCAGTCATCACCTCACCGCTCTCTGCGCGTGGTTACGGGAAAGAGCGTGATCACGTGATTAAAAATAGACCTGCGATTGGTTCACCGAGCTTCTTAGCTTCCTCTACACTCTCAGCTTAGGAGTGATGGATTCCAGCCTGCGAAACACACGCACACACGCACACACACGTGCACATAAAGTGGAATTGTGTGCACCAAGGCCACACGATAAGGTAGTGACTGGAAGACGGTGCGGACGGTCTCCTCAATTTCCAACACGCGCATCCGCGAAATGCAAGTGGGCAGGTGCGCTTCGCAATTTATGCATTTTAGGGGCGAAGCTCCTTAGGGGCTAGCCATGTCCGTCCGCCGTCCGCCGTCCGCCGTAGGCCGGCGTCGGGTGCTCGTGCTTCTGCTCGTGAGATCACGTGCTCACGAGCACGTGAGCACATGCTCACGTGCTCGTGTAGGGAAAAAAATTGAAAAAAAAATATGAAAAAAATTATGAAAAAAGAAAAAGAAGAAAAAAAAGAGTAGGGGGTTCTGGGATGCCATCCCATCTGTCTGCTTAAAAAGAGAAAAAGAAGAAAACCACACATTCTCCTACTGACATGAATGAAAAGGCTCGGCATGCTGCGGCTCGGCGTCTACGCAGACAAGCACCACCAGAGCTTCGCCCCAAGCAACATCATTCACCACGTGGAGATGCGGTCAATTTTTGGCACCATGGTTGCTCTTTTTGTTATGCAGCACAGAGACCTGATGTTCAATCGTATACCGAGCAAAACGCCAGTTCTACCGATGGCTTATTTTTTGTGTTTTGCATACCCTGGCAGGATCGCTTTACCATAAAGGCCTGTTCACACATGCAGCAGAGAGCTACAAGCATAGCGCTGACCTAGCGCTAAGTGCGTGCTGACGGGAGCTTTCGCCAGCTTTTTATCGCACCATCAAAACTGTTGCTCATGACAGACGAAAAGCAGCTCACGACACGTGAGCAGCGCTACTTCAGCGCTTCGCTGCGTGTGAGAACCGGCCTTAATGGAGACATTTATTCGATTGTACAGACTTTCGCGTTGATGGCGGAAGCTCCTTCCGTCACTTTGAAGCATAGTTTGAGCACGCACACGCTGGGTCTGTAATTCGCCGCGAACGATCTATACTAAAAATATAATATTGCGCTGGTCTGCTGCCAACAGATCGCATGTTAGATGTGAACCATTGTAGCACTTTTGTAGCCTATTTGTTATTTTATATGTGTGTGTTATATCTCATAATTTTGTTGAGCGATCGGGTATTTCACGCTGCCCCTGTTGCTAATCATCCAAATTCCTCGCAAACAGGCAAGAAGCTGCCGGTGCCCCAATAAACGGTGCTTGGAACACGACCGGTTTGGACAGACGTCCCGGTGTTCAAGCCATCGTCAACGCAAGTGCACTCTTCGGAATTTGGCCTTATCGTGGATTCTGCCGCTCAGGAACTTCGACTTCAGTCATCCTTGAATGCGATGTGTATCTACGAGGCAATAAAGCTACGTTTAACCTGAACTGCACAATTTCGTTTCGGAGATTTGTGGCTCGGGACCAAATGTAAAGAATAAGCTTTTAGTCCCAGGGGTCTAAATCCAAGGGCGGAACGTTTAGACCCAGGGGTCCAATGCAAGGGCCTAACAGTTGGTCCTTGAGGTTCATTTGAAACGGTGTAACAGTTAGTCCCAGGGGTACAAGTGAAAGGGCCTAACAGTTCGTCCTCGGGGTTCAATTGAAACGGTGTAACAGTTGGTCCCAGGGGACCAAGTGCAAGGGCCTAACAGTTGGTCCTCGAGGTGCAATTGAAACGGTGTAACAGTTAGTTCCAACGGTGCTAGTGCCAAGAAACTAATGGAGGGGTGCAACTGTTACTCCCCTTCCCGTTAGTCCCCGAGGGGACTGATGGTTGTGGCAACGCACTTGCTCCCCTCGAAGACTAAGTCGCACTCCCCTTTTCCTTAGAGCGTAGTACACTACTAGTGTTTGCTCATCACAGCTCATTGTGAGTGCACCCTTCAATGAATGTTAACAAACGCAGTTTTGTACAGGCTCTATGCCTTTCTGTGATGCCTGCTGTGCTTACGAATAAGCATAAATAACTAACGCTACGATTAAGAAGCCAGAATTTGGGATAATTAAACTTGAGGAAGAAAACGTTTGTTGTGTTAGTCCGTCCCTTCTCGTTTTCTTTCTCAAGTTTAATTATCCCTACCAACCCGCTCGTTCTGTCCTTAGAATTTTTGACTTTTTACATATTCTGTACGTATCAATTCATGTGAGAGGCATTCGCCACTGAATTGTTTGAACTGTCACTGGTCCAAAATTCAAATTTTAAAAGCTGGAAAGGAAAAACCAGCGTGCAAAAACAGGCTTTGTCAAATAGTTACGATACAAAACGGTCAACAGTTTAAAGGTCTGTTCACACGATGCATCTTTCAGGCGCGCAACAGTTTCGCGAAATTTGCTCGTTCACACGTACCGCTTCACGTGCAACAACGATGACGTTTAGACTCGCGAAAATAGTTTCGGTGTTGACCATAATGTGGCGCACCGAATCAGATCGCTATTTATCTGGGGACCTGCTTTGCGAATTTTATGCAGTCAATTCACTTTAATTTTGTTTTCTCACATACTGCACTACTTGGAGCGATCTCGCATGTGCGCAAAGCCGATTGAGACGGCAACCTGTACGTGCAGGACATGTGCCGGCGCCGAGCCCGTACGCAGCCAATTCATTGCCAAAGCTCCTATCAATGCACATGGTATCCATAGAAACGCTACGTGCCCAATCTGGTTACTTCTCGGCGCCCATGTATGCCCCGATTTTACTGTGCACTGTGTCAGAGAGCGCACTGGTTTCACGTTCGCTTGTAAACAAAGCAAACTTGGTTTCAGTTTACTCGATGGTCTCTTATCCAGCGGTATCGTCGCGACAACAACGCTATGAGCACTATTCTAATCTCGCCAACTCCCGCTAATTGTCTTCGTCCATCGCTGGATTTTTTTCCGATATGCTACTCAATTTTCCTTCAGTGGTGCTTGACGTGCTTGCGGAAGCGCCGGCAGTATCCATCGTTCGTGGTTTCGGTTTTTTCGGATTTGGCTCGGCTACAACACCGGCAGTGAAGTGGTCTTCTCAAACAGCTCGCTACCCCCTCAAAGGTCACGTGAGTGTAACGTGAGAGCGTTTCCGAGCGGCCATTGGCGGCGCCCTCAGAGTGATTGACAGGACTCGGCAAAGTTTCAGCAAAAGCTCGCTCCAGAAGCGAGGTGTGCGCGCAACTTTTTTAGATGCGCGCGTCCTTTTCGGACTCGTTCAGACGGCGCTACCATTTCGCGACACTAGATGCGCGAGAAAATTGCATCGCGTGAACGGGCCTTAATATTCATGGGCAGACCTGCACCGAGATTGGAACGTGCAAGGTTTCAGCCGCTGGGACAGGAGCCGGGAGGAGCACGAGCCCCGCTGCACCCTCCCCCCCCCCCCCCCCCCCCCCGCGTAGTTTGCGCTTATGATGTCTTCTTTTATACCACCTTATAACGGTTGTTTCTATTTATATGCCTCAAAATGTTCCTCTGCACCTTCACGAGCTTCGGGGACTTGTGGTACAACTCCCTCAGCCCTTTTTGTTGTTGTTTTGTGTGGCACAAAAAGCTCTTTTCTCCAAGGAGCAAAAATGGCAAGATAATCATGCGCATATCAGGACACCGTGGTGTCAGTTTCTAAGTTGTCTGAGTGCATTCTATTGCTTATCAGACTGTTTTTATCGGGCGAAGCGGCTCGGTGTCTCCGCCATCCAGGCAACCCTATTCTGGAACCGGCAAGAACGGTGGTTCTAGAGTACATGTTATAAAAATAAAAATAAATATTACAACAGCAAGTGTGCGTGAGTAAATAATAATAATAATAATCCTTATTTCCAGACATTCATGTGTTTGAGTGGCTGTGGCAAAAGAATACAAAAGGAAATTCGGCAACTGCTTACGTGTGGGAATGCGAAAGCATTGTAGTCCCTTTGGTGAAAAGTCTCCGATTTATTTTTTCGACATGCGTTAGAGTTAAGTGCTGTTTATACTCCGACGGTGAGCGCACTGAACGCCGCGTAGCGCAGAACGCGCGCCTTTTATTGGACGGCAACCAGGAACTCGATATCTGCAACCAATAAGTACCTGCGCGCGCTGCGCTACGCGGCGCCCGACGACGTTACGTTGGAGTATAAATGTACCTTTACTTCTGCTGATTCGGTGTGTGACGCGCGAAAAACAGGGCGCTCATTTTATACCGTCATGACATGGCGCCACCTTCTCCCCATTGGCTGCGCCTTCACGTGCCCAGTCACGGACGCACTTGGCCACACCTTTAGTAAGCCAGATGTTTGAGACGTGCCGAGTGCAGTGACGCACGCACTAGGCACACCTTAGTCAGCCAGGACAGTGGAGCTGTGGAGTCGGGGAAGTGTGCCCGTCTCGCACCCCGGAGGCCCGGGTTCGGTTCCCATCCAGACCGAAATTTACCAAAGTTTCTTTCCAAAGCCATTAATTTACTTTGTTTATAGGAACCTTCGTAAAAATTGTGACGTCAATCCGAGCATTTCTAACGTGTTTTTACTCTTTGCGCCGTCGGCCATTTTTGGTACCATCGCTCGGTCATGCCGCCAACGACGCCGACGCCGCCGACGCCGCCGACGCCGGGTTTTTGCGTAATGAGGAAAATAATCTTTTCACATTAAAACGTCTTCTGACCAGGCCATCAGCCCCTTTTTACAGCATTCAGCGGTGTACAAGACCTGTGTGAGCATAAAAAGCCATTATACATAAAATAATCAAATTGACATTAGCTAAGCATCGTAGTCACAATAATTAATATCAACGTCATCACAAGTTTCAAATAGAAATCATTCACATCGACGTCATTGAGATCACATTCATCAACATACATTGTCAGACAGTTACTGTAAAATTCTTCATTTCTGTGGCATTGAAACAGAAAATATATATAGAGAGATACATGTAAGACGTTTGTATATTTTTCAACATCAAAATATTATTAGACTTAATTATTAATGAAACAAAATCAAAAGCACTGTAAAAATTACTTTAAAATCTGCTACCCACTCGCCTAACATATTTTAAGTGTAGGTCTGGGGCTAGAAAATACACTTTTACTCTTTTCTTGAATATGCAGAATCTTTGACCTCGGTGTACTATTTCAACAATATTGGGGTGGTTATTTATAATGTCAGATAATTGGCAATCAAGTTTAATCAAACTATCATCAAAATGATGAGTTATATAGAGCACCCTTCTGAACACCCGTCTTGAAAAAAGAGTCTGATATTGCTTGTTTTATCATAGATCAAAATGCAGTCAAAGACTATGAGGTATAAAAGCACAAACACGCATACTAAAACCGGAAGGCCTTGGTGCATGGTTTGCGCTTGATTGTTTTGACCGGTGACAACAAACGCACTATAGGACGTTGAGCTCCGTGACAGTGTTTTTTGGCTCTGCTTGATTGGCCTCATTGGAGAATTTTAGTAGATCGTGTTTTCGGGCCACGCTAATCGTAGCGGGAGCTCGCGCTGCCACTTCGATGCATGCTCTGAAGTGCGCGCTCGTAGCGGTAGCGGGCCTTTGAAAACGATCTACTAAAACTCCCTATTGACCTGTTATGCCGGCTGCGCTGTGACTTGCAGCGAAAATGAATTTAAACGTTCATGGCGCGCAAAATCTCTTTCATTCACGAAACGCTGACAAGTCATGTTTTATATAGGTTCGTTAACATTTTATAACATTCTTCACAGATTGATTGAGTACGTGTTTAATTCTTGAATAGTTAAAACTATATCTACTGGCTTGTGAGCCTCTAACAAAATCGCTTCGCCAACCCTCTAGCGCGGAACAAAGCAAGTATCAGAGAACAAATTTTGCCCAGCTAGGGACTCTCGATCGGGTCGATGAGCTAGCTGGGCTCCGCTTCTTTGCGAACTGTGCACTGCTATTCGCCTCGAGATCCAGTTTCAAAAGCGGGGACTCGTGCTTTTGTTTATCCATGGTTTCCTATGGGCATTCTCTCGTGAACGCAGAGGAGATGACCATAACCGTCCCCGCTTTCAACATGAACCACAAGCAACGCTAGAGACGCGAGATCTTGGCTTGAGACGCTGCTTCTAGCTAGACGCTAAGTTAGCGCCTTTTAGAGCTTGGACCACGCGTCTGTAGCATTCACTGTGCTCCAAGTGAGTGCAAATTGAGGCATAGTTCCGCCTTTCGCCACCGTGCGCGTGACGGTTCGATCTCGAGGCGAATACTCCGTTTCACCTTATGTTGTACCGCAGACAAGGCTAGAAGCGCGAGCTCATAGCGTTGGGAGCCCCTTAACGCACGAGAGCTTGTGCCGCCGAGATGTGCCCTAGAGCAAGGAGCTCGCGCTTGTAGCCTTTCCTGCGGTACATCATAAGGTGAAACTAGAGCCACTCTATAAGGAGTATTCACTGGGCGCCATATTTGTGGGTGATGTCTAGAGCGCATGCTCAGAACGAGCCCACATTAATAGGCTGCAAAGATCGGCAATCTTGAGGGTGCGAAATGCACGTTACAAAAGAACTGTGGAAGCTCGCCATCAGCACGCGCTCAGCAGTCGCGCACACGGATATGGCCGCCAGTGAATACTTCCTATAGACCTTTCCAATGTTTACAAAATCACAGTCCAGCGTGCGATCTTCACAGCCCAGCACGTGCGTGTTCGTCGCTTCGGAAAGCGAGCAAAGCCCGCGCCATACGCACGAACGCTCAAAATGGCACCGGCCACAAGCTCGTTTTTGGAAAGGTCTATAGACCTTTCCAAAAAAGAGCGTGTGGCCGGTGTCATCTTGAGTGTTCGTACGTATGGCGTGAGCTTTCCTCGCTTTCTGAAGCGACGAACACGCACGTGCTTGGCTGTGAAAATCGCACGCTGGACTGTGATTTTGTAAACATTGGAAAGGTCTATATGGCAGCGTAGCTGCCAGAGTAGCGCCACCAGGGATTTCCCCAGACCCCCCCTCGTTTTTCCGAAGGCCCCCCTTAATTCACAACGACTCCTATATTCGCAATTCCCCCCCCCCCCCCCTTTAACCCCCCCCAAAAAAAATTTAGACACCCCCCCTGATTTCGATTCCTGGGGAAACCCCTGAGCGCCACGCTTTTCCCTGTGCCGCCTCTCACCGTGATTGGTCACACGCGGTACCATAGCAACGAGCCGAGCTGGCACCGTGCCCATAGCAACCGAGTGACTCCTTGTCACGTGACCTCGCAATAACCGTGATGTCACCGGCAAGATGGCAGCGCCCAGAGCTGGTGGATGTGGGTTTGTTCGGTGCACGGTAGTCGTTATGTGACGCTGCTTGCCGACGATTTCGGACTTCTTCGTGCTCTCTGATACAGGTATAACGCGAATATCTGAAAGAATGAGACTTTATACCTTTTCTGTGCAAGATCGCTCTGGATATTAGCACTTGTGCGACAGCATCAGTCAAATCGCAGTAGCGGTGCTCGGATTCCTGGATGTGTTCGAGGATCAATAAGACTTTTTGCACGCAAGTTTCGCATACTTCTAGCTTTGTTTGAACGTTGGAATGTCTGAGAATCGATGTGAATTGTATGCGTCGCATGTTGGGCCTTGGGAAATTTCTTTCAGCCCCAGGTAACCACGTAATCACAGAAACTTTTAACAAGGAAGCTCCTGCGATCTTTACGTTTTGTACTAATCAACGATTTTAGAATATAGTTTTTAGGATAACATTTTTGCACTTTTCTAGCTTACTTTGAATGTTGGAATTTCTGAGAATTGAAACGAAAGATATACGTCGCGTGTAGGGCCTAGGGGAAGTTGTTTCAGCCCTGGGTCACCGAATAATGACAGCGACTTGTTCTGAAGACTTTGATATAACGTGCTTTCGTTAAAATAGCTTGCATTTGATCACATTGTTTTTTGGTTTGTTTTTTTCAAGTGACAAGCTGGTGTTTGCTCAAATGACTTATATGAGATGACCTGCTGTATAACAATGCATCAACACATACTATTAAACTTAGAGTCTCAGTGGTGTGTTCATCTTTGTAATTAACGAGTTACAGACAATTATTTTTTACGAGTGTAATATTTATTTTCCGTAGCTGGGCCCGTTTTGTGCTCGTTAATGTCCGTGTGCTATAATGTTATCATCATGTGTGTATGGCTCTAAATATCCTCTTTGCAATGCCTGCAAAGGCCAATATGACGTCAGCCGACCCCAGCTCACGCATTAGACACGAAAGCTGCGTTACTCGCACGTTTGCGCTCGTCAACAATCAATTCGTCGACGAATATTTGAATTCGCGTTCGTGGCCAATGAGTGCACTGACGGAACTTATTATCACTTGCGAATGCCAAGTTCTATCGTGCGCTTAAAAAGCACGGTGGAAGCTTGGGGTCATCGCACCGGTGCCCTAGCATGTCACGACCGCTTGATTTCACTGTTCTTTTTTGAGCTGAGGATTACAGCTAAGGAAGAAGAAGTTAAAAAATCATTTCATGGCCCCTTTAACACGGGTATGTATGCTACACCAGATAAAAATATTGACTTTTTTCATGCCGGTAAACTTCCGGACGACCACTTGGCCTGTCGGCAAGAACACCTCATATCCGGCGTCCGTCTCTTTTAAAGGCGTGAACAATCCCCTGGAGACCACCATGTTGTCCTTCTTGGTTTAACACCGGCGACGGTTCATCACCCAAACGAGAATGATACCGTCGTCGACGTCGCTCCTCGCCAGTCGGTGAGGTAATCTCATCTTGAATGAATGATTGGGTCTTGAAGAAGTATGATGCTAAGCATACATTCTATTACTATGGGGCAGTCGAGCCGCAGTCATGTCACGAGGCAATCGTCCTGCCGTGGCCGGCGTAATCGGACTTTGTTCTGTAGGAGCGAACTCCAAAAGTACAAGGACGGTACGTTCGTCCCACGAAGCGGCCGCCATATCGGCGGCGCGGAAAACCACTCGCCTTGTGCGCGCACCTACGATACTCAGCAGCTCTCGTCGCCCGACAGTCGCCGGGCTGAAAATCGTCTCACTTCACAAGAAGAAACAGGCACCACTCCTCCAGAGGCCTGTGCTGTACCGCCATGCCAAGCGTCTTTTACCACTTTTCAATGAGGGAATGGAGATATCAACTAGAAAAAGGTTGCCGCCCGGCGTCGCTAGTAGTACGGTTACCATGGCAACCTCCCAGGCCCAAAATGGAGATCACTACAGGCGCTTCTGACGTCGTGCATCTAGATAATTTTGCGTCGTGTCGCTACTCTGGCAGCTACGCTGCCATAAACAGTGGCTCTAGGTTGCACGGTCGCTGGTATTTGTGTCAGCGGGAGCATGCGCTGAGCGCTGAACGTGCACGGGCGAGCAGCAGAAAGAAGGAAATTAAGAGCAGAGGAGGAACATCGGACTATTGTCAGCCGCGCGTGCTAAAAGCGCGAGCTAGTCGCTTTGAATGAAGCCGCGGCGGCTGCACGAGCGCTCGTGCAGCAAGTGCTCTAATCAAGGCAGTCAAGGCTGACCACTCGCGCTAGCACAGCCTTCGCGGTTAGTCCATGCTAGGGTGAGAAAAATATAGGGTGCCTACATGACTGTCTGTCTCAGGGTGAAGACATCCATTGTTGCCCTGAATGTGCCAGCGCTTGTTCGCTCTCGCGCACGCGGTGCGTGACTTGAGCGGTAAAATGGCGTATACACCAACTCATGTTTCCAAACAAACCGGAGCGCCCGAAGCGCCCCTAGCGGACGCCACCGGCGCCGCGCATGCGCGATGGGGGTGTGGGCAAGAAGCTCGCCGTCGCCCATAAACAAACCATTGCAATGCGATGTTATCGGCGTCAGTGTTAGTCCCCCTGCCCTTTATCGCTTTCGAATTGTTGATTCTACGTCTTCCTGGCAATGCCCGACTACACGAGCGGCGTCAGCGAAATTAACGAGGCTCGTTACACCTCAAATCTTCGCGTGAATAATGTGACATGTGGCGATTCATTCCGCGTGGACGCCGCAGTATGTACGCTAGAGCCTGATTCACATGATGAGATTTCGCTCGTGATTTTCTGTAGCGACGTCGCTCGGGCTGCAAAAGCTTGAACCGTAGCTGAGATGGTCGACGTCGATACTGAAAATCGCAAGCAGAACCGGACCAAGTGAATTGGACATAACAAGTCGGTGATGGCTACTGGTAACAATGATCAACATCTCCTTGTATCTACTGTTTATGTCGAGCCTGCTTACCAACCTTCAAACTTAAGTCTTTTGAGGCCTGCACTTACTTCTTATCGCAAGTACCGGACCCACGTTTGGTCTACGGGCCGGCGTCGCTTAAGAGAGCAGACGACAAGAAGAAACGTTTGAAAGAGCAGACAACAGTTCGAACGATCAGGCGGCCGTTTGAACTTGAAGAGGCACTGAACGTAGTTCAGGTGGCCCGTACAACTTAATGGTTTTCCGGCGTTCATGTTGGAACAAAACAAATAAATCTGATGACCACAAGTATCCGTGAATTCAATCCAAAGTGCTTCCCGCCCAAGCAATCGTGGTCCGACGGCGTCTGGTTTTCCCTTTTCACGGCACATATCCACGTTTTCGAACGAACCGAGCACATGAAAATTGACCTTGAAACCTTTCTCGACTCTTTCGGTACAGCCCCAATCGCGGTGTTTTGACGAGAAGGCAGGTTTTTATCTGGTTCCTTTCAAAACAACGCAGGAATACATGTCTGGCATGGGGGCTTCCGCCCACAGCCCCAGACCGGAAGTGCGACCGACGCGCCGCCACCGCGCCGTGACGTAACAGAGATGAGTTCGTGCATAAACCAACACACTGTTTACAAACAAGCCCGCTTTGCCCACAACAGGTGTGGGCACTGCGCATGCGCAGAAGCCAAATTTGGGAGGAATGAAGCGTTAGCGCATGCGCAGTACCGACAGCAGCGCCACCGCGGTCGTATGACGTCAGCAAGTTGAGTTGGTGTATATGCATTAGCCAAAGCTACGCCCTCGAGCTGAGTGACACCAGATTGCGCGCGCTTCAAAATGCGTAACAAAACGATTGGACGAAAAAATGGCTGAGATGTCACCACTCAAGCAAAAGCGCATGTGTATGAAGGCACTCTAGGCCACACGGATGAGTGCTGCCATCAAGTGGTTGAACTAATCGCTTGTTCAAGATGGCCACCGTGGGACCGCCGCCCTAAAGGGGCGATGCAACAATTTTTGTACTTCGCGCAAATACCGCTTAGAACGGATCCCTGACGTTAATGACCTATGAAACACGCGCTCGTTTTCCACCCCACGCAATAGAAGTCCCAGAAGAAAATTGAAGAAAAACGAGCTGCGTTTACCCCCTCAACACGCAGCCAGAACAACCGGCCACGTGATCTGGAGCCGATTATATGCCGCCAATGTTGACCATAGCCACGCGCTGGGGTCGGTAAAGCACAGGACACGCGCTGAGTTCCAGACATTGTTATGGCTTGGCTATTGTCGTCGTTGCAGCGATTGGACGCGGGCCAATACCCGAATGCTTCTCGAGCTAGTAATTATCACGAGCCCAAATCGAGTGCCCACGCAATGCTCGTGTCCAATCTATGAACCGCATTCAAATGTCGTCATTGGGGTGTACTGCGATCCCCACGTTACGTCATCAAATTTTGCAAAGAAGAAATTTAATGAAAATGATCGCTTTTGTCCTTGAAATTACACCGCAACAAAGGAGTTTCTAGGCCAGTGGCGTTGCGTGTGAGTATCCTTGAGTCCCACCAGTGCCAGTAAGCTCGTGTAAAGTGAAAAACGTTCCAATTGAATATCGTTGCACCGCTCCTTTAAACATTCGCGGAGGACGGAAAAGCGTTTCCTGTGTTTTCGAATAAAGCTTCAAATAACTGAAAACCATCATTTTAAGCACTAAGATGGGTATGAAGCGTAGCTTATTTAGTGGCTCTAGTTTAGCCCGACCGCACAGGCACGGAAAGAAAGCGAACTGCTTGACCTCGCGTTTTTCGCGCTGCTTCAGTGGTTTCATGAGCCCGTAGGAATGGCTGCGCTCCGAACTAAGGTAAAGCAAAGCAAATATTAAGATCTTAGGGTTTTGCAAGCCAAACCAACAAAAATCACTTTTACACGCCCAACAAAAAACCAAATGCGGGCTTATTTTGATTAACTGGAGATATTTCACGTGTAACCGAAATCTCAGAGTGACCTCCTTCAGATTGCGGGCACCTCGGCCGGTATTAAAATCCGACAAGTATGGATTCATGTGCCAGCGCGTTGGCTCAGAGACACTGAGACGTTTTAATATCATTGCCACTTAAGAGCCACCGAGGTGGTTTTTGCAACAAAATATAGTCGAAGCCTTTCCGACAAGCAGCATAGTTTGATTGCTAAAATGATTTTCGCAAGTGATAAAAACATTCAAATATTTTCAAATACCTGGCGGAATCCCCAAAAAACGAAATCCCTTTCATGGCACCCATTTCATTTAGATCGCATCAAGCATGTGTACCGACGCACAGTAGAACGCGCGAAAAAGCAGCTGTGGTGCACACGTAGCCTCGCGTGTGTTGTTCTCGCATCTCTCACTGAGTTCATACAGGCATCTGACACCCTGACATCTGGCGGATTTTCTGTCTTTCATGTGGCGTTCCAAGCGGCACACGACGGAAAATGCACATCAAGCTATTCATGAACACGTGTCGCCGTCTGTATTTTATATTAAGAAACTGCAATTTGCCATAAATGAATGGGAAACGTTTGAGGTCTAATAACATTTTTAACGTGTAATATATCAATATAGAAGTTCTGGAAAATGTAATATTGAAGGATGCTTAATAATTTAAGTGCCTCGTAATTTTGATTAGTTGACGTAATCCCGTTTTTATAACACCATAAATAATACCATTTCAATGTTTATTTTTCATTTTAAAATATACATTATCAGTACAGTTTGTTGCTTTTTTTTAATGCATTATATCCAACCAAACGCTTACGTACATATCGTGGACAATAGGACGTTACAACTCGAGAAATATTTTTTTTTTCGATTTTAGAGACTGTGGTTTATTCAAAGCTGAATAATTAGCTAACAACTAAAGATAATCGTAATATCGAGACATTAAAGTATCGTGGAAAAGCAGCTGTTTAATTTGACATTAACTTTATAATTGCAGGGTTCATAGAAAGTAAGTTTATAAACCGTCAAAAAGCACCAAAACGTCATGCAGGGTGGGGTTGCACCTTAAACGGGGCAACTTCGAATTGTTTAGACCTTAATATTCTATCTCACAGGCAGTGCAGACGAAGTGACGGGCACTAGAGTGTGGGTTTTGAAAGCGCCTTGTATGCACAAATCCTCGTACAAACAGAATCACCCTCCTGGGCTAGGCTCACGCGCCACTGCCTTTTTCTGCACTGTAGTCGTTTTTAAGTTGGAGCTCATGAAACAAAAACAATTTGTCTGGAATTGTTCCGGCTTCAATCCGACGGCTTATGAGGGCGATGAAACAATTTTAGTATATCAGTGGACACCTCTTACAAGTATTCGTTGGCATTTATAACCTAGAAATAAGCATCACTTTATTTTTTTTTCTTTTTCTCCACGCTGTGTTGGTCGCAGAAGAAAGTTTTATAAAATTGTACAGTGCTCACCCCCTCAACTCACAGCCAGAACAAGCGGCCACGTGATCTGGAGCCGACGATACTCTGTTTCATACTTAGCGTGCAACGCTGTCAAAGCTACTGGAGCGAGCGCGTGGCTTCATCTATGGCTTTGTTTGCGCGAGAACGCGTGTAAATGATCAACGAGATCAAGCCCCACGCTCGCGCCAGTAGCTTTGACAGCGTTGCACGCTAAGTATGAAACGGAGTATATATGCCGCCAATTTTTATTGTAGCCACGCGCTAGGGTTGGCGAGGCGCAGGGCACGTGCTGAGTTCCACGCATTGTTAAGGATCGACTATTCACGCTATTGGCCAGAAGTCACTACACGAATGCATGTCGATGCACTGATGAATCGCATGGTCACGAGTCCAAATCGCATGCTCACGTAGTTATGACGATATTGACTAAATCCTGGAGATCGCATTGTTTGTAACGCCAACAATGAGATCCCAATAGCTTTTTCATCAAGTTTTGCAAAGAAGGTTTGAAAGAAAAGAAATGCTTTAATGGACACAACGTAACTAAGCAGGCGAGCTGGAGACACGAGACGGAGGTTTACAAAGAGGGACAAAATCAAACGTCTCAATTGAGACGTTTGTGTTTGTCCCTCCTTGTAAACCTCCATCTCGAGTTGTAGAATGACCGCTTGTATCCTTGATATTGCGCGGCGTCAAAGATGCTTCTTGGTCAGTGTCGAGCATACTTGGGTTCAACTACACTCTAAGAAAAAAAGGAGAAAGGTAGCAAAAGTGATGTAACAACAAGATGAGATGACGTAAACTGTCGGGCATTGATGCCGCTAGCCTTGATTGGAGGGGGCGGGGTGTCGCAGGTTGACATTCCGCTTTACATTAAAGGGTTTCAGACCACTTGAGGAATTAGGTGCAGTCGATCGACGTGCGGATAGTCATGTTGGAACGCTGGTCTGAACGGTAAGCTCCTATCGTACAGTAGCCAATGTGACTGTCGGTCCCCGGGTGAGATTGCGCTCTGGGGAAAAGACTGGACAGTACGAAATTATGACGGAAAGTACGTATATTTACAATGGAATTTTAGCATTAAAAATAAAAAAACAGGTAAACTCGAAAACAAAAAGCTATCCTTTATTTTGCTGTTTTAATATACTACGGTTCCTGGAGAAACTGCCCTCCAAGTGGCGCGCTGGAATGAGCGCTAGAAGTTTTCGAGCTCGCCACGGCGTAGCTGGCGTAGCTCCGTACACTTGCCGGAAGTCGCGGCTTTGACAACATTCAAGTTGATCGAAAAGCGATATCTCTGCCCGTGAAGCATCACTTCCAGCTGGGTGAATATCTGCTCTACAGAGATTAATTCAAGACGACAATTGCAGCCGTGCGCGAACAGCACAAGTAGAAAAACAAACACTACAATAGAAATACTGGCTACGAAGTGCCGTGCGGGGAAAGAAACTCATGTCTTGGAACCGCATTGGAGCGGCTCGATTTATTGGCTTTCAAATAATTACGGCATGATCGAGCGTTTTCTTTTTAACAAGAGATTCATCCCCTGAGCCATAAAAATACTCTCAGATGTATGACATTGCTGGAAAAAAATCAACATGCTGTGAATATTTTGTATTGCTTAGGGAGTCACCGAAAAATTCCGTACGTTCAAAACGACCTGTATAAAAGACTCAAACGCAGAGCTCGGGAGTAGTGATCGGGTTAGTGTTCTGTTGTATTGATGTTAGTATGTGCGATGCATGTGCATGCGCTCAATGTATGTTCAGCTGATGCTTGTAGTATGCCTAATGTGTCTACAAGTGTGTATTATAGGGGCTCCCGAAGATCCCGAAGCGCTATGGTGGCTTGACAAAATGAAATATTTTTTGTAGAACATGAATTGGGCGGTACCTAGCGCCCCCTAGCCTAGCTATTTGCAATTACTCTGCTTGACCCTGTCATCTGGTGCAAGTGATGTATCTTCCTTTTACGCTACGCGGCTACGCCATAATTTTGTGTTACCGTGCTGAAATGAGCCAAGAGGCTGCTTCGGATTTGCTTTTTTTAAGAGCGGCGTTTAGTTTCGCGGGCGAATGGTTTATCACTCCTCCGTGATGTGCGGCTGACGCAACGATTGACGAAGGAATTGTGGCTCGAGGAATAGCAAAGGTAAGACATAAAGTGCGCGAACTGGGTGCCGGTTGTCTCCGTTTAACATCGCAGTGCTGACGATGAGAAGACTGAGTGACTGCATGCTTTCGAAACGTAAGTTTCTTTACCTGTAGGGGGAAGCCGGCTTCGGAAATAGATACAGTTCGCGGAAAGCTCGTGTTACGTTTTTATTTGCTGCTCTTCTCGCCCCGTACAATAGACTTAGTGTTCTCGTTAAGCCTTATTGAGCTCGATTTGCTCGATTCGTGGCCGCCATAATGAGATGCAGGGGACGGAGGAACTTTTGCCACCTTCTCTAGGGACGAACGTTTCTCCCTTTCTGAAGGAACATATGTATCAAGAGCGTTCCTCCCTTTAGGGAGGACTATACTGACCCTTTTTTCTAAGAGTGTAGTTTCAGTGTGCCTGTAAGCTTGTGTAAAGTGAGAAACATTTACACCCATTGTTGTAGCACGGCGCATTTAAGGAAACTTTTATCTCACGTACATTCGCCTGTTTGTTACAAGCGCGATAGTACACATAACTAATAATAATAATAATAGTTTATTTCCATGAAGCATGGTGGAACAAAGGGTAAAAGCCTCAAAGGAGGCTTGACCAGCCCTCGGCCCCGTACATTGGCATTGCAGCAGAAAATAAACAAAAACAAATATATATATATATACATATATATATATATATGCACGAGATTAAAAAAAAAAACAGTTATTAATCACCTAAATAGATGGTATGCACAGTCGTTGCAGAAAAATCCGAAAAACACAAAAAGAGTGCATTCTATATAGCATAAACAAATTAAAGAATCATTTGAGTGGGGGAGGTAAATCACTGCTACAGATAAAGAGAACGCAAAGCCTTGAAGGAGATAGTATCAATACAAATTTCTTTTTCTAGAAGGAAATTTAACAGTTTTGGTATGGTATATCGCAGCATTTGCCTACCATAGTTAGTAGAACAGTACACAACCTTCCAATGCTCCATGTGTCTAGTTAAGTGAACGTGTAGATTTGGTGTCAATGCCGCTAGAGTTGACAACGATTTATAATGTTTCATTTTCTCTGATTTTAAACTCAGAATCAATCTGTATTCATAAAGGCTATGAATTTTTAATAAGCTAAACTTCTTAAACAAACTGCCTGTATGGAAATCATAAGGCAGGTTGCATAATATTCTAACCATTTTTTCTGCAGTAAAAATAATTTTTGCAGGTTTGTGAAAGTGGTGTTACCCCAGACGAGGTTGCAGTAGCTCAGATGAGAATAGAAGAAAGAATTGTAAATTAATAGCTTCACACTGACTGGGAGTGTTTTGCCATTACGGAATGTCAGACCTATGATGTTAGATAATTTTGCAAGTAAGTGGTTAATGTGACTGTCCCACAACATATGTTCCGAAAATATGACTCCAAGACTTTTAAAATTACTGACAATTTCAATTGGCGTAGAGTCAAGCACAATCCTTCCCGTTAGATTTACGCACTTATTCTTGGGTCGAAATATGATAGCTTTAGTTTTATCAGTATTAATTTTTAAGTAGTTATCTTTTGCCCATGCCCCAAGTTTGGACAAAGTGTCATTGGCGATTGTGACAAGATCATCGCTATTATCTGAAGAAAAGAATAGGCTACTGTCGTCGGCATATATGACAAATTTTGCAGGACTTATGTTTACAATGTCATTAATGTACATATTAAAAAGAAACGGTCCAAGAATGCTCCCCTGTGGGACACCTGAGTGAATAGGTTTAACGTCAGAAGAGAATTGGCCAATAGAAACATATTGGCAACGGTGTCGCAAGTAGGAGCGTAGAAGTTCTAAAGGTAACCCGCGACACCATAGCGCTCAAGTTTTTTAAGCAAGATATTATGGTTGATAAAATCGAAGGCTTTCGTGAAGTCCACGAATACACCCAGAACCTGCTTTTTTTCCTCGAAATTTTTCAAAATATATTCTTTTTGCTCTAGTAATGCTAATTCGGTCGATCGACCTTTTCTAAACCCAAATTGAGCGGGAGTCAGCAGGTTATGCTTATCAGAAAATTGAACTAGACGAGTATGTATTATTTTTTCTAGGCCTTTGGAGAATAACGGGAGGATAGAAAGGGGTCGGTAGTTGCTGAGAATATTTTTATCATCCTTTTTATGTAACACTGCCACTTTCGCCATCTGCATCTTTTCAGGAAATAACCCCGTTGTTAAGGACAGATTGAAAATGTGACACAGACAGGGTGCTATTAAGTCAAGTATGTATTTAATAGGTCGAATTTGCAAATTATCGCAGTCACAACTACTGCTATTTTTCAGTTGCATAAAGACGGAGCAAACCTCAGAACTTGTGACGGGTTCAAGAAAAATAGAATGGTTATTACTATTCTCTAAATAACTGCAAAACGCATCTGTGGTAGTATTGTCACTAACTAAGCCCGCAAAGTAGTCACTGAAAGTGTTAGCTAAAAGACTACCATCCAAGTACACCCCTTCATGGACAATGCTATCTACAGGCTGCCGATTTGGAACGCGATTTAAAACGGAGTTTAATTTCCTCCATATCACATCCGCACGTGTAGATTGCGCCTGAAAAGAGTTTGTATGATACACTGTCTTAGCTTTTCGTAGTATTTTTGTTAATTGATTTTGATATACCTTAAAACTTAAAAGCTGAGACGGTTCTCTTGTTTTAAGGAAGTTCTGGTATAGCATATTTTTTCTCTCAATTTTCTAAAACAATTCAGGCGTTATCCATGGCTTGCGGATCTTTTTAGACACTTCAAGGTTTTCCAAGGAAAATGACGATTGTAGATAGTTGTAACTTCCCCCAGAAATATATTATACGCAGATTAACATCCTCGCAGTGTATTGGCTATTAGATACGCGGCTACGCCATAATTTTGTGTTACCGTGCTGAAATGAGTCAAGAGGCTGCTTCGGATTTGCTTTTTTTAAGAGCGGCGTTTAGTTTCGCGGGCGAATGGTTTATCACTCCTCCGTGATGTGCGGTTGACGCAACGATTGACGAAGGAATTGTGGCTCGAGGAATAGCAAAGGTAAGACATAAAGTGCGCGAACTGGGTGCCGGTTGTCTCCGTTTAACATCGCAGTGCTGACGATGAGAAGACTGAGTGACTGCATGCTTTCGAAACGTAAGTTTCTTTACCTGTAGGGGGAATCCGGCTTCGGAAATAAATACAGTTCGCGGAAAGCTCGTGTTACGTTTTTATTTGCTGCTCTTCTCGCCCCGTACAATAGACTTAGTGTTCTCGTTAAGCCTTATTGAGCTCGATTTGCTCGATTCGTGGCCGCCATAATGAGATGCAGGCGACGGAGGAACTTTTGCCACCTTCTTTAGGGACGAACGTTTCTCTCTTTCTGAAGGAACATATGTATCAAGAGCGTTCCTCCCTTTAGGGAGGACTATACTGACCCTTTTTTCTAAGAGTGTAGTTTCAGTGTGCCTGTAAGCTTGTGTAAAGTGAGAAACATTTACACCCATTGTTGTAGCACGGCGCATTAAAGGGAACGTTTATCTCACGTACATTCGCCTGTTTGTTACAAGCGCGATAGTACACATAACTCTCTGCTGAATACTGAATGTAGCGAGGTTTATCCTGTAAATGCCCGGTTTTTTAGTGCTGCATGGACATTGAAACAACAGAATGGTGGACAAAAGTATGCCCCTGAATACAACGCGGTTAATTCAATAAATCAACACATTTGAAATGTTCATACATGGCTTGCCCGTGACATCATTCGCGGCCATGCCGGTATTTTATTTGCCACAAGCATTCCGTTCAACGCGTTAGTTCCACACCGCAGCACGAGGGAACCATTAAGTAGGCATAACCATCAGTTCCCAGCGATGGCGACACCTGTAAGCTAAGTATTAGGAGGCCTTTCGTGAGCGCCATATTTTAAACCGCTGTTTAGAGGGCATGCTCAGGACGAGCGCATAATAATAGGCTACATAAGACAGGCAATCTTAATGGTGTCGGATGCGCGCTAAAAATGAACTCTGGAAGCTCGCTATCAGCTCGCGCTCAGCACTCACGCCCACAGCTACGGCCGCCAATAGGGAGTTTTCGTAGATCGTTTTCGCCGTCACGCAACGTCCTCCGCAACCCGCTACGATACCCGGAACTCTACAGCCAAGGCCGTCGTCGCGCAGGTGCAGGAGCGGCTTCGTCGTTGCGGAGGGCTTAGCGGAGGGGGAAACGCGGTCTACGAAAACTCCCTAATGAATACTCCCTCTTGGCGACGTGCGCGATCGAAGGCGTCGCTGTGGTCGGCCTTCCAAAATTTCTGAATGCTGACTATTACGTCAGCAAAGAATTTCTCATCGAAAGAAATAAGAGTTATCTAAGAACTTTATTTTGGACGGTGTTGGTAGTGTTTGTTTCAGAGCGCAATGATTTCATGCTTCCATCACGCTCAGTACAAACACTATCGAGCTTGTTGTTCGCAAGATAATGACGTCACGCGAAAGATGGATGAAATCGTTTATTGGAAAAGAACTCCGATGACCGAAGTCATCGCAACGCGGTGACCTTGTGGTCTGGCGTAGTCTTTTGTGGAAATCGGGGTAGGGGGTTTAAATGCAGGAGGTCAACCATAGCAGGACGCAACCAAAACTCCTCACCGCTAATACGGTTGCTTTGAACGGCTTCCTAACCTGAATTATTACGACCTTCATTGTATTCAACAATGCACCTTATTTTTTTTAAAACGGCGGTGCACAGTGCTTGGGCAGACAACACGCGTGCACACCAAAAACGCTGCATGGTATGAGCCTCTCGCTCAAAAACCTCTCATGATTTCTAGTGAGCTCATAGAATGTATGCTTTCGTTTGAGAACCCCTGAACAAAACAAACGCGCTATGCAGTGAGCTTCCACCTAATATCTGCTCTGAGCGACAACGTCTATGGTAGGAAACGACTTTCCTTGGAAACTGCATGCATTCGCCGATGATGTGCATGGAGAACCGAACACAGCTATGGCGGCCAGTAAATACTCTAGTAATATAAATAGCTCATTTAATATCGCCTGCAATAAAATTGAAGAGCTTGACAACAATCGATAAGTACTCGAGTGTTCGGAGGCAAGCTTCCAGGACAACTCCATGGCTGCTTCAGCAAAAGGCCTTTTGAGCCCGTGCCCCATTTGCAGTGCACCAAGTAAAATGTGAGCTATTTTAAGTAAATCAAATTCACAAAGAAACGGCAAATATTTTGCGTAATGGCCTTCAGGCTCGGTATTCTTGAAAGTTTGAAGGAACTAAATCGCAAACTGACTGAAGAGGCGGCTTGTTTAACCAAAGTCAGACGCCATGCGCAAGCACTTCTACGATAACCAACAAACACACTCATAATTGAGAGAAAGAATACGCGGTAATTCACCTCTCGTGTCGGTTTGGCCGACACGAGGGAAGAGGAAGAACTGAATAAAGGGCTTTTTGCATGCCTGACTCCATGTTGAAAGCTTGCCCTTTTCCCACATCGAACATGGTGTCAGAAGTGGGATCCGAACCCACGCCCGGAATACCGGACTGTGACTTGGACGCAGTCCTGTATTCCGGTACGCAGTCCGGTATTCCAGTATTCCGATATTCCGGTACGCAGTCCGGTATTCCAGTATTCCGGTATTCCGGTACGCAGTCCGGTATTCCGGTATTCCGGTACGCAGTCCGGTATTCCAGTATTCCGGTATTCCGGTACGCAGTCCGGTATTCCGGTATTCCGATATTCCGGTACGCAGTCCGGTATTCCAGTATTCCGGTACGCAGTCCGGTATTCCGGTACGCAGTCCGGTATTCCAGTATTCCGGTATTCCGGTACGCAGTCCGGTATTCCAGTATTCCGGTATTCCGGTACGCAGTCCGGTAAGTGTTCGATGTGGGAAAAGGGCGAGCTTTCAACATGGAGCCGGGCACGCAAAAAGCCCTTTATTCACTTCTTACTCTTCCCTCGTGTCGGCCAAACCGACACGAGCGGTGAATTACCTCACACATCTCCCCTACTAAGTCTTACACCAACAACCAATCACACAACGAATACAAAAACCGGGTCGCCGTCAACAAACGTTCGGACTCACCGATTGCCTGGGCTCTCTCTGAAGCAGCCGTAGAGTGAAAAATTATTTTGGGCAATACGTTTTCGTCTTTTTCTAAAAAGAATGCGCCTCTGGGTTTTGAACTGCTTTCGGCTAATGGTAGGCATCAAATAAGACAATTATTAGAGCGGACATTTTGTTCTTCTAAAAGAACCGTGTCTTTTGTGTAAAAAAAAAAATGGCTGGTCAAATTATACGTCGCACAAACTGCAAACAAGCGGACAACATCAGGAGTAGTGAAGAGTGCTTGTGCAGAGCTTTTATAGGCGCTCAAGGTATTCGAACCCAGCCCAGAACTTTGTCTGCATACTCACAAGATGTTGTCGACGAATATAGAGTAACGAATATAGAGTAAACAATCCACGTAACTCTATAAATATAGTTACGTAAATTGTTTTGTAGATTTTGTGTACAAAGCGGGGTACTAGTCAAACGTCTGTCGAACTCTGCCTAGACTTCTTGCGTAGGAAGAAAAAGGTAGGCAGGGGGTAGTGCCACTAAAAAGGTACGATTATTTAGTGGCACTACCAGCTCATTTAGTAGCTCAGGCGGGGGGTACTCGGATAAAAGGAGGGGAGGGGAATCGAAGGAAGACACTATTTTATTTGAGCCAAAAGTCACGTGCCGACTGCTTGAAAATCAGAACACGACCGAACTGAATGGACCTCTTGGCGAATATGTGCTGCCACCTAGACACGCGAATCGGTTCGAGACTAGGTGACTGGAAAACAACGCGCGCCCAAGGCCTCTCCCACCCGTTCCACACCCAAAACGTCAGCTACATCCTGTTCACCCATTGAGGCGATGTGACCTAGATACGGCTCCCCCAAGCTCACCTTTGTCCACATCGTGCGTAATCTTCCGCCCCGAGATCGACACAACGAAACCGCTCAAAGGCGAGAAATGCAAGATGGCGGATTGTTTGGAACTAGATACTCTCGAAACCAGGCGCATGAAATACTCCGCGCATGCGCACCGCGTATTTCTACAAAAGGTCCATTACGTGCTTGTTTCCTTGCGGCCTCTCCAGCGAGGCATGATGGTGCCACTGTTTGAAAAGCAACACTGGCACACAGTTGGCGCATAGTTACACACACGACCGGCTTGGTTGTTACTGTCCAGCATGATGACATTCATTATCAGAAAGGTAAAGGCCGTCGGGTTTATTGTTGCCCGCACTGTGACTGACAATCGCAGGATAAACGTCCTCGCAATGCAGACCCTTAGTCATAGTTATCTCACGCGCTGCATCGAGCACCCCAACGACGGCTTCCGAAAGCTATTTTTAGCGTTTGATCAGTGCCATATGATTACGAATGTTCGCTCACAGTTTCTTGCAAGAGACCTCGGATGTGCTAGGGAAGTGAGCCCCGTTCACCTAAAGAACTTGTATAAGCTACAACGCATGACTGTTGTAAAGCCAGTTCATTTTTAGTCGAGGAAGCGTGTCTTCCCTAGCAAACTAGAGAAGCTGAACGTGCAAAGGGCAGTACAAGACTTGTCACCGCTGGTGACTGCAACATTGCAGTTTATGCGACACCAAGCAGGCCACACATGTAGCATATCTTATGGAATTGCTGGTCCCACGGTGGAATTTATGAAGAATGCTCACAAGTGGTTCCTCTTAATGGATATGAGCAACTGCACACAACACATCCACCAAAATATTCCCGACAGCAAATTATTCCATTCTGTGGACGATATCCGCCTTACCTGGCTCAAAACAACATCCGTGAAGTACCTGCAAGATATGGAGTTACGAAGTTGCTCAAAAAACTTCCTCATGCGTGAAACCTTCCAAGGCTTGCTGATGACTACGGCATCCAATGTGGAGTGCATCCGCTAGCTACCGACGGAACAAAACTTCAGGTTCTTCTTGACGCGGAAATTTTCTTCTGAACCTATAAAATCGTTCTTCCGGTGGCTTCGAAGGTCTGCTGGCAGCCACGACCAGATGGACATGAGGGCTGCCATTTCTGGCCTGAAAGAATTGTGAAGACAGGGATAATTTCTGCCACCAAGGACAGCGACGTGGCGCACTCGCCGAGCTGTCAAACGCTCCCTCTATCTGCAAACGAGAGCGCTGGACGAGACGAACCAATGTGTTTTCTCCAAGGAAGCAAAGACTGTCCTCGAAGCTGATGTGACGCGAACACACTACTTCCTTCCCACCCCTGAGATATCGGCCATCTCTATGGTAGGTGGATACTTGGCACGAGTGGTGAAGGAGCATTTCAGCTCCAGTGACTGCTTCCTACTGGTCCTTAAGCAGGCGTCTATGGTTTTCAGTGATTCCCTCATCAGGCATCAGTACAGGGGAGGACTATACTATCCATCAGAGAAGCTAATAAGGGTGTTGTGTGCGCTGAAAAACTTCGTAGAGGTTTTACTGAAAAAAACGAGATATGCTGAAAAAGCCTTTGCATGCCGGTGTTGAGACTGCGGTGGATACACTTATGCACCATGGGGCTATGAAATACGCAAAGGCAAAGAAAGATGTCAACCATTACAAAGATTTCCTGCAACTTCCGTGCACTATTTCAAGCCAACTTTCAGAAACTACTACGCATCCGTGGCTGACAAGCATGGCCTCAAGAACATCTTCTTCAACAAGCCACTAGGAAGTCGTTAAAGCTCTAGACCTTCATACATAAAAAAACAGTGCAGGCCAGAAGGAACCGGTCAAAAACATCGAGGGGCTGTGCGCTCAAAAAGAAAAATTAAAAATGTATTTCAAGATTCCCGGTCAGAGTGCTGCCGACGGGTGCGCAGGTTTTGGTCAACGGGGACTCGTTTGCGGTCCTAAGAAAAACCACTTGACTGCGGCAAGTGGTCCGCGGGCCGTATGTTTAGTGGCTCTGCTTCAGAAGCAATAAAAACACTAAGATCTCGCTGTTTCAACGTCGTGAAAGTCCGCCGACCTGTCTGTCTCTTTTTTAATTTGCATTGACTATTTTTCTTGTCGCTGTGACAAGCACCAGAGGTCTGGTAACATTCCCGCTTAGAAACAAAACTAAAACGTGACAGCTAAAAGAAAGATTAAGACTTATTTTATATATGAAAAGTATACTGACGGTGGCCTGCGCTTGCAATGTAGCACGGGTTACGAATGCATTCAATTCACAAACTGCATCACAGTGGAGTGTAGCAGCGGGAAGCGGAGAAGCGTCTTATGCATTTTTGTATGGGGTTTTGCCGCCTGCAAATATATTGAACCGGCGCAACGACGACAAAGCATGGCGAAGTCAAACATTGCGCAGGCATTATCAGTATAAAGGAGGCGATGGGTGGAACCAAGCCACTCAGAGCCGTTTATACTGAGAGAGTTTGGCCAATGGGCGGAGCTTGTTGGCCGCTAGAACAAGCGGATTTCGCGATAACACAATATGGCGTTACTTCTTTGTCTTGTTCATTCCTGAGAAATCGCGTAGAGTTCCTATGAGTCAGAGCCACAATATGGCGGACGGAAGTAGTCATCCCCCGGTTGTCAGACTACGCTGCTGTGGTTGTCAGGCTGTCAAAATCTCCTTAATGTATTCACTGGCGGCCATATCTGTGTGCGCTAATGCTGAGCACGTGCCGATGGCGAGCTTCCACAGTCCTTTTGGAGCGTGCACCACGCACCATCAAGATTGCCGGTTTTGGCAGCCTATTAATGCGAGCTCGTTCTGAGCATGCGCTCTAAACAGTGACCTCAAATATGGCGGCCAGTGAATACCCCCTTTTAAGAAGGCCAAACTCTCTGAGTATAAACGGCTCTGAAGCCACTACGACCGCAGCGCCACCTTCGCTGCAATCGAGCAGCGACACAGGTCAAGGTCATATGGGCAATATAGCCCCTTACGGGCTATATTGCATTTTTTTACGATGTTGACGTCAGAGATAACGTTAAAGTACCACGACACGACGACGTGACGTTACGACGACGCCACGACGTCATCGACGACTATCACGTTAGGCGGCACCGAGATGCTGTCGCAAGGCCGTCGTGACATCGCGACGCGTCGAGGACGACGCCGTTTCGCGATATCAAGTCGCCGTTGTAACGTGGTCGTGACGTCGCGTTGAGGACGAAGCCATTACGCGACATAAAGTCGCCGTTGTGACGCGGTCGTGACATCGCGTCGCGTTGTGGACGACGCAGTTACGCGACATCAAGTCGTCGTTGTAACGCGGTCATGACGTCGCGCGCCACGTCGAGGACGACGTGGACGTGATCCACGTCGTCGATGCCGACGACACCAACGTCGGCATCGACGTGGTTGTCAATGCGGACGTTAACGTCGACGCCCCACGCAACGTCAAACATCGCCATGACGTCACTTTAAGGTCGTCTTGACGTCATCGTTAGCGTTAACGTCACACTGCGTCACGACAAAGCCTTGGCGGTGTGTAATGTTGTCGCCTTCTCCAGCATCAACGTCGACGGGCAGTCGCGACGAAGTCCTGACGTCGTGTACACTCTTAAAAAAAAGGGTACTGTAGTACCCTCCTTAAGGGGGTAACCGACTTGCACACAAGGCAATCCCTTTTGGAGGTATCGTTACCCCTGCAACGAGGGTGCAAACTTACCGCCTAGGTTAGGGTGCAACATTGCCTCCTTTTGGAGGTAACCTTAGTTCCTTTTGGTGTTAAAAGTGCATCCTTTCAGGGTCAGCCTTTACCTCCTTTAGGGGGGAGTTTCAATCCTTTTGAGAGGTAAGACGACATAATTGAGGGCGCTGCTCTTACCTCCTTTTGGAGGAAACTATGATCCACTTAAGGGTTAAATACACACGATGAGGAAAACAGCTCAGAAATTGCGGACTACAAAGAACAAACACGACAGAAAAGTGCTGTCCTGTCGTGTTTGTTCTTCGTAGTCCGCGCTTTCCGAGCTGTTTTCCCCATCATGTAAAACAGCTACCAACTGGCCCAGTTCACCACCTTATTACAGGTTAAATGCACACTTGATGGAATCACTTTTACCCTCTAAAGAAAGCTACTATGGCCCTTTGTGGGTGTGATAGTACGTGCTTCAATGGTGGGCCTTATAATAGATGAAGACGGCCTAGTTCTGAAAGTACATGACAATGTTTTATTGTGGCTGTCACAAACAAAATTGCAAAAGAATAAATAGCATCACTAGACATCTTATAAAAGTTCTAAGATGAAACCACTAAGCGCAATGAAGGCATCTGGAACAACACTTCCGGGGCTCTAGTCGTAGCTAAAGATGATCTAGAGGCAGAATGCAACCAGGACTGCCTCAGCAGGCGACGCGGCTTCGAGGTCTCCCTCCACTGCCACATAGCTGGGCGCCTCAGGATTAATTAGGCTTGAGCTGACAGCCACCGGGTAGATTGCACTCCCTGTCTGGAACCACAAAAATGTGGAAATCATGTGATATGAAGTTGAAACAAATCATCCCCAATTTGAAGAAACTGTGAAGAAATATTAGATTTTTCTAAGACGCATTTGGAGCATTTGATGGGCCACTGATTCCTGCATTATAAAGCATCGGCCATATTTTCCAGACGTGACCAGTTTAACTGTTGACTAATTACCACTGACTAAAATTATCACATGGCGGGTGGTAATCGTAGATTAGTAAGCACTTTTTATTCACCGGTCATGTTTAAATTTGTCACCCCGATTTACTTAGGTTACTAACAAACCTTATTTTTATTTGTCGACGTAGGCACTCGAGAAACTGTCACTCAAGCATTCACACACCGAAAGAACACACACACGGTGTATTCTTTGGGTGTGTGAATGCTTGAGTGACAGTTTCTCGAGTGCACTACGTCGAAAAACATGAATAACCAACTCGCGCAATCTCAAGTTCTTATAACAAATCTTAGTCAAAGGGGTACAACTACTGTAGCAGGTTAGTATATACAAGTGCTGATTGTTGAGCGAGTTGGTATTGTACGTGAAAAAACATGACTGCGCTTTAAGACATGGGCAGAGGAAGAACATACACCACAGAGCGCTACACCACATTAGCTTCTCAGCACCACAGCAGATCCCTATGACCGCCAAACCTAACTGCCGAACTTTGGCAAATATGCAAATATATTTGCCGAAGTGCTCTGCCAGATTAAAACTGAATTTATGTTTTATTTAGACATTAGAAGAACAGCACACAAGGACAAAAACACAGAAAAAGAACACACCGAAAAAGACACACTCAAGCGCCTTGTGTGTCTTACTCTAATTTATTTACTCGAAGTATACCCTCAATTTCCTCTGGAAAATGAACGAACACCACACACAAAAAGAAAAGATAAAAATCAAAAACCCCATTTGAAGTGCACAAATGGGAACAAGAAAATCAAAATAAAATATCGCACTACGCTTACCTGCAGTAAACAGTGTTAAGGACTGTCACGAGATGCGTCCAAGGTAGCAGGCATCCAGTACCCTCGACGAAATCACCCTGCAACGTTGTCCGCAGGACGAAAGAAATATATTCAATCAACTTCAAATAATGCAAACTTGAACGATATCTAACTCGCCTACTAAATTATTAGACTTTAAAAAAAGCCTGATCACACGCAAAAAAAAAAAAGCCAAGACCACACTATAATTGCTAGTCTCTCTGCCGGCAACAACTTAAATGACCCTATTCCGTAATATACTACTCTTAATGTTTGCGAAGCGCACGAATAATTTCTAACTGCCGAATGTCAAACTTCGGCAAATATGTAAATTTTTTTGCCGAAGTAATTTACCAGAATAAAGTTTAAAATTGAATCTATGTTTTATTTAGACATGAGAAGAACAGCACACAAGCACGAAAATACACACAAAAAAAATAACACCGAAAAAGACACACTCAAGCGCCATGTGTGTCTTACTCTAATTTATATACTCGAAGTATAGGAGGTATTCACTGGCCGCCATATTTGAGGTCACTGTTTAGAGCGCATGCTCAGAACGAGCTCGCATTAATAGGCTGCCAAGACCGGCAATCTTGGTGGTGCGGAATGCACGTGGCGAAAGAACTGTGGAAGCTCGCCGTCAGCACGCGCTCCGCAGCCGAGCACACAGCTATGGCCGCCAGTGAATACTCTCTCGGAAATGAACAAACAGCAGACACACAAAATCAACATAACAATCAAGAGCCCCATTTCAAGTGCACAAATGGGAACAAGAAAATCAAAATAAAATATCGGACTCCGCTTACCTGCAGTAAGCAGTGTTAAGAACTGTCACGAGATGAGTCCAAGGTAGCTGCCATCCCGTACCCTCGACGAAATCACCCTACAACGTTGCCGCAGGACGAAAGAAGTATATTCAATCAACTTCAAATAATGCAAACTTGAGTTATATCTAACTCGCCTACTAAATGATCAGAGATTTAGAAACGCCTGATCACAGGCAAATAAAATGCCAAGACAATATAACTGCTAGCCTCGCTGCCTGTAACAACTTCATGACCTTATTCCGTAATATACTACTATTAATGTTTGCGAAGCGCACGAATAATTAGCTCAGACATTTATATTCGGTATTTCAAGGTAACGTGAGATTTTACCAAACTATTTATTAAACATCGCTAAATTAGAAAAAACAAAAACGTTGATAATAAAAATTAGTGTTTAACACTGACTTTTACAAATATCAACGACGTTCAAAATTAATCGCGCCGGTTGGCCAGTGCCGCCAATGAATGCCTGATCAACTACTGCTCTGCGAAAAAAAAAATCTTTTGAGATTTTCAAATATTTGATCAAATGCTCAATTTAACGTCCGAACGCGACACACCAACGGCCCCAAAAAGAGAAAACCTCATACCCCTCACGCCTTAAACGTAGGCGACCCCCAATTCAAAAGGCGTCTTGTCGCCCGGGAGCTCGGCTCGCCGACCCGCCGCTCTCCCCCTTCCTCCACCCGCACACGCATACACCGGGAAAAGCTGCTGGCTACGCCACTGGTTAGAGTATGTCAACCTTCTAAATATACGCTAGTGCAAGCGACAGTCATTCGTGTTCTTGCTCTTTATGAACTTCGATGGTCTATGGCGTGTTTGCGTTCGCGCCACACACTAATTTTATCGAACGCTCGACGCCTTCAGACGCGCCAACATGTCCGCCAACCCTTTGTCTAAGGAAGACGGGGGTCGTCTTCCCGGGCGGTCATAACCAACGCCAACTGCCGCCCGCGCAGAACATTCCTTACCTGCATACGGTGCACACGACTTGGATCTTCGACTGAAGTCAATGCAGCTCTCTCGGTGACCTCGTAAGAAGAGACTGAGCCGAACAGAACAATAAAGAACGCTCCTGCGCTGGGACGCCTCCGTCGAACGTTCGAGAAGAAAGACCGAAGGCGACGACGCCACCGACGCTCCCGGTCGACCGGGCAGGCGCTCTCCCACGCATGCGCGAAGAATCACGTGTCATACGAGGAGACCAATTAGCGAACTCGTTTGCGCCTTTCCTCAGCCAATCGCAGCGCCCAGGCTTTGGCAGTGCAAAACAGGTGCACCCTCTGGGAGGTAATACATGACTCCTTGGTGCCCCTACGCGGCGAACTTCACCTGGTAGCACCGCATTCTTCGTGTTTGCTGTGCCTGAGGAGGTAACAAGCGGAGCGCTTCCCCCTGGCCGGGAGGAGGGTGGTAAAGGTGGTCTGTTACCTCCTTTTGGTCCCCTTTTTTCTAAGAGTGTAACGTCGTGGACGATGACGTAGACGTCGACGTCGTGAAGTTTTCGAGCGTCTTCGTCACGTCGAGCTGCGTCATGTCGACAACGACGTCGACGAACTGACATCAAGCGTCCTTATGACGTCGCATTGG
Source organism: Ixodes persulcatus (assembly GCA_013358835.2). NCBI lineage: Eukaryota > Metazoa > Arthropoda > Arachnida > Ixodida > Ixodidae > Ixodes > Ixodes persulcatus. Next base: position 97,803 of record JABSTQ010010679.1, read on the forward strand.
CAAGGAAGCCGTCATCTTGACGTTCCGTGACGCTGTCGTCGTCATCGTCGTCATCAACGTCAACGTTGACATCGTCGTCGTTGTCAACGCAATATGACGATCAGAACGCAGTCTTGATGTCGTGTAACGCACGTTGTCGACTTCGACAACGACGTTGACCTGAAGGCGTCGTCCTGGTGTCGCATGGCGTTGTGACGACAAGTCAGGTTGCGGTGACTTTATATACTTGACAGTCTGACGTCTACGTTGTAGAAAAATATAGACCAGCGCTCTATTGTTTCTATGACGTTGACCAGCGTGCCGGTCGACCTTGGCGTTAAAACGAATCGTGTTGTTTTATAAAAAACAGCTAATCCAAACCACTTCGCTCGTAGCGCCCGAGAGGGCGCTACGATCGAAGTGGCTTGAATTAGCGGTTTTTTCGACATGCGGATGTGCAGAAATAGCACTCCGGTGGCCCCACTCGTCCTTTCTTGTACACTCTAGCCAACGTTCCGAGATTACCTCAGTTGTGGAACTCCCGCGGAGGGGGGTACCCCCCCCCCCCCCCCTCACTCACTTCAATCCGCCTGGCGTCGTTCGAAGCGCCATCTATATTTACATGCCATAACTGTGCGTTCCAAACAAGCACAGCTGAAGCACCAAATGGCGATCACAACGCCGCCATTTCTCCCGCAGCGGTCACACGAGGCATAGAGTTATTATAATGTACGCTAGAGGTTCAACTGGCGCTAGTGTCTATGCGACTTCCGTGACGCAAATTGAAGCAGACAGCAACCAGTCTTCTTTTGCGGTGCTCCTGTGCATTCCTATGGGAAAACGCGCGTGCATTTTGTCTCTTCGCCGGAAAATAACACGGAACACTTTGGTTATTTCGGTCGTACCGAATAATATGTACCTTGATTAACACTCTAAAAGTGTAATTGTTTTAGTTAGCGCATTTTTCTTCATCGGTGAACGATGTTTAACTTCGCTACATTTCAATCCCAAACATCTGTTCCGCAGCAGGTGTGTAAAAACAAGCGACGATTCAAAGCAAAATAACAATCGAAAGGAATATAGACTGTGTTCAAGGTTCGCCAGCATTCCGGCGACGATTGTATATTGATAATATGCCAGTCCTGTCACTATATGAAATTGATCCCGTCGTGCATACGAGAATAAAAACATTCAAAAGGTAAACAATAAAGTACGTGGGCTATGTAAGATGTCTCTTCGTATTGTTTTCTCTGCCGGGCAGCTTTTATCGGGCCCTTGTTCTCATGGCGAATTCCTCTGGGCGTTTTGGAGCGCGCCGGGATCAGTTGACCAGATCCGGAATGGAGCACACGATCCGAACGGGGTCGCGCCGCCGATGGATCCCGAGTGGAACATGACCACTGCTCCGGGATCGGCGGATGCCTTCCCGTCATTCCCCTGCCCGGGAATCCCCTTTTCGCGGCCGACCGGTGCTTACACGTGTTCGACGCACGAGCGGCAGGAATGGCTCAGGAGCGTCTAGCAAAGGTTGCCGGAATGCCCGTAGCGCGGCAAAACCTTCTCTTCTTCCTGGAAAACGAACCGGCTCTCGAGCCAAGGGGTTAAAGGCCCTGTCACACTAAGGGAACAGTTGGACAACTCTAACCGGCAACACGGGGAAGTCGTGTTGCGGGCGACCCGGTCACATCGCGGAAACAACAACAGTCGGGCAACATGTTGCTGCCGCCCGGCAACCGTGTGGCTCGATTTGTTGTCCGACAAACCTGTCACACCGCGCTGACGGCGAGGACAACACGGGGAACACTCCGCCATCTTGATTGTTTACCTTTGTTCGTGTGCGGCGCGGAATCGCTGGAAATGTGACTCTACAAAGTGCTAGTGCGGTCGAAGGGCCGGAATTTACCACGGTACGACATCAACCAGTGACTGTGATTAGAAAACTTGACACGGGGAGTATTTTCCGCTCTTTATTTTATCGAAATTTTCTTCATTCGCTGACAAAGCAGATAGCCCTAACCGAGGAAAGTGACATCGCTGATATATGTTCGGGATTTACGCCACCGTATGAAGTGTTTCTGTCCAGTTCTTTCATGCAATTCCTATTTCTACTGTAAAATTGCGTTAGCACCGGCAGTACCCCAAAGCGTCTATTGTAACGTGGTGTTGAGCTGAACTGACAGTGCTTCGAAACTGCGACACCGACACCATCGGCCTTCATAACAATCGGTAGAATAAATGTTTTTCAACGCTGTCTACTTGTCTACCACCTGCTATGTGATCGATTCATTCCCCCAAAACGTCCTGGGTATTTTTAAAACAAATCAGGTGTCTGGTAGTGGCTGTTTCCAAGTTCCAAGCATCAACGTTTTCGCAATCGCGGCGCTAACACGTGTTCGACGCACGAGCGGCAGGAATGGCTCAGGAGCGTCTAGCAAAGATTACCGGAATGTCCTTAGTGCGGCAAAACCTTCTCTTCTCTTCTCCTTCCTGGAAAACGAACCGGCTGTCGAGTCAAGGGGTAAGCAAGCGGCCATTACCAATTCTTCTGCGGCGAGATCAGGCGAGATGCCCCGCGAGAAAGGAAGTCACGTGTGTGCGCCGTGGGCTGGCCCGACTGGCTTCTGGTTGAATCCGCCGAAATCGGCGGAGCGACTTTTCTCGGATCCAGATCGAGATCTCGAGCGGGAGCTAATCCCACACCACCAGTGGAACACGTCCGTCTCGATCCCGATCGCCCAGTGTAATAGGCTCGCTCCAGAAAAGTCGATCCCTGCGCGCTCCAAAACGACCCGTGGAATTCGCCATTTGCTAGGAGCTCCTGCGCCATCTTTGCCGCTCGTGCGTCGAACACGTGTTTGCGCCGCGATTGCGAAAACGTCTTCGAATCGGCCGCGCTCCACTCCGGATCTGGTCAAATGATCCCGGCGCGCTCCAAAACACCCAGTGGAATTCGCCATCGGATCCAGATCGAGATCTGGAGCGGGAGCTAATCCAAAACGACCATTGGAACACGTCCGTCTCGATCCCGATCGCCCAGTGAAATAGGTTCGCTCCAGAAAAGTCGATCCCGGCGCGCTCCAAAACGACCAGTGGAATTCGCCATCAGAGTTTTCGAGCGCGAGGGTGCTGTTCTGAACGTAGAACAAACATCTTCGCTCAGAGCAGAAAGAATAAAGCGGTACTTACTTATTTAAAATGGGAATAGATTACGTGGCCTTCAATTTATTTTGATCGTACATGCACGTAGTTACTGATCCAGTGTTACTGCGTAGTTCTTGCAATCTCCCTTGGTTTCCAGATGTCCTTCGTTCGTTTGGAACGTATATCCCCCATGCTGAAAAGCGCCGACGTCGTGTTCGCGCTAACAGTGTCCGACAGTGCACATAAATACACGTACGAAGCCGTTTTAGCACCGTTTTTCATGCGATGAATTTGATAGAAAAACGGCGTAACTGACCAATTATTTCGTCGGCCTGACTGAGAAATGTTCCAAGCCAGCTAGCACGTACAAATTATTCGGGATATTTGGTCTTATGACCAAGCGCAGGGAGAAAATGCACTCACTTTTTCCCATAGAAATGCATTACCGGAAGTCAATTTGCGACTGGTTGCTGTCTGCTTCAATTTGCGTCAGTACACTAGCGTCAGTTGAACCTCTAGCGTACATTGTAAGAACTCTATGACTCGAGGAACTGCACGTGACATCTATTTTGGCTTCAATCGGCCATTTCGGAGCCGAAACAGATACGGTGGAAAGAGTTACAGGGGTGCCACCCCCGTCTCCCTAGCGGACGCGCCGTGACTTATCACCGAAGTTAAGATGCAGCTAGGTCGGGACGCGCTACTTGAAATCCCCGCTGAGGCATGGTTGTATAAAAACAATATTAATTGTGCTACAAAAGCTTGCAAACTAAAAATTTTAGAAAACATCACGCGCCCCTCATTTTGTACTAAACTCCAATAAAATTTACTACAAAAAGAGTTTTTTTCTGTTGGTTCTGTTCGAGGCGGGGTTTAAGCCGCACGTCCGGAGGCTTCCTGGCTCGTGACGACGACCATTCCCCGAAGTGAAGAACCCAGGGGTCCAGTGGAGGTGGGAGAATTGGTAACGTAACGAACGGTTTAATTACATGGTAGCGATACAGTCGTCAAATCCAAGAGAACAACTGGAGCCGCCTCACGCCCCGCCTTATATAGGGTCCGTTTTCTCCCTCACTCTCCGCCAGGGCAGCAGGTGCGACCGCCAAGTGCGTAGCAGAAAAGTCCGCCGCGTCGTAGCCAGAAATGCGTCGTAGCCATGGTTCTCCGCAGTTAGGCCAGGCCTCTCTCCCCTTCCGGAGCGCACGAACCCACACGCACACACACACACGTCCCGTTGACGTCACGGACGCGTTGAGACTCGTTTCGGGCAGACTTCGACAGGTGGGCGACAGTCCAGAACACGTCGGGACTCGTTTCCGCAGCATTGAAACTCGGAAAAGGTTGCCGAAGGTTCCATTCTTAACAGCCCCTCCGGGGCCAGGGAAACCTCGAATGGCCGGTGGTACAATCGCTGGCCTGAAGAGGTGGGCTTGGAGTAGGCCTTGAGAAGACGCTGCAAGCACCAAACAAACTCCCAAACCTCTCACAACGGAGGCATCAGCGGAAACGTCCCCCACAACACCACGCCACACCGCAGTCAAACGCTCGGAATTCGCCAAAGACCCGCCAGACTGGATTACGGATTACCAAAATTTGGTACAATTCCGGGTATCGAGACCCCCTGTCGCCAAAAAAAACTCATTTTTCCAACGAGGTCACTAAGAACAAAATACAAAAGACAAAACCCTTCGCAATTTGTGAGGTCATTTTGGGCAAAGTGCCCCCACTTTGATCCTCATTCCCGTGGATGACGAAAACCTCTGAGATCATCCCTACTGTTTTGGTGATATCAGAAAAATCTGCTCAACCCATCGGCATTGCCGTTCAATTTACCTTTCTTGTACCTTACGCTGAAGTCATAGTGATCGATTTTCACGTGATTTCTAGACGTGAAAATGCGGTCCTTATAGCGCCGATAAAACAATCCGCCTTTTTCATGCCCCGTCACATTGGTCCTAGCAATCTCCTGAGCTGTACCGCGAAACCCTGACACACTAGGGTCGCTCTTCTGCTCAACTGTCAAAGACACTCTGTCTACTCGTAACAGACGATCCAAATTACGTGACGTCGGAGCTACGAGAGATCCTTTAATGATCCCGTCTTCCTCCGTCTTTTTCGCGGGCTCGTTGGGACGGCGTACGCTTTCTAGCGCTGCGAGGTCAGGCTGTTCTACAACCTGGTCCCTCTCATCCCGGTTTTCTACCTCCAACTCTGGGAGTGCTTGCTCCCCGTCAGCTGCCTCTGGCTCTGGATCACTCGTCAACAAAGGGGCGACCTGACGCGATTTGGACCTCGTACACGACTGAACTAGCCCTTCTCCCAGTTGTTGACCCCTTTCGCGCAGCAGGAAATCTGACCGGTTAGAAAACAAATAAGGATATTCCAATGGGACTGTTTGCGAGACAGCCGCCTCTGTCACTAGCTCTCCGAACGGGCCAGTTATCCTTACTGTCGCCATAGGCAGACAGACACTGTGCTTTTCAAGCAGCTGCTTGATCCAAACTACCTTTCCCGTAAAATCGGATGGCGTTACATACGACGGATGAACAACGTCCATCGTCGCTGCACTGTCCCGAAGCACCCTGCACGGCTTTCCGTTTACCTGGAGCTCGTGACGATAGGGACGAAGAAGCTTCAGGTCCTTGTCACTACCGTTCACGTACGAGAACACAACCCGCGGTTTCTTACATCTGGCCGCTGTGTGTCCCGGCTCCTGACAGTTGTAGCACAGGAACGGCTTCCTTGCCTCGAACTGCCCTGTTGGGCTTTTCCGCGCCTCGTCTCCGTTCGAGTGTTCTGCGCTCTTTTCTGGGACCTTTTGTCCTGCTTCGGGCTTCTCGGGCCCGTTTTCTCGCGAGCCGTTACCCTGTCGGAAGGTCTTGCGCTGATCGCTTCGGCCGGATTCGCTTTCCTCTCCGCTCAGCTTTCTACGCGTTGCGTACTCTTCGGCTAGCTCAGCGGCCCTTTCGACAGAGTCGACTCCCACCCAGTCCTGCACCCAGAGCTTGACTGACTGCGGAATGCTACGAAAGAACTGTTCGAGGCACACACACTCGACTACCTTGTCTCGGCTTTCGTACACTTCCTCGCTCTTCAACCATTCTATCAGGTTGGTTTTAAGCCCGTACGCGAATTCCGAGTAGCCCTCGCTGCTCTTTTTGGATGCGTTTCTAAACCTTTGACGGAACGCCTCGGCAGAAAGGCGGTACCGCTTCAAAAGGCTGGACTTCACCTTGTCGTAGTCGTCCGCGTCTCCAGCACTAAGGCGCGCGACAACCTCTGCAGCCTCACAGGGCAACAGAGTCAAAAGCCGTTGCGGCCACGTTTCTGGGGCGAAGCTCAACTTCTCACATGTCCTCTCAAAGTTAACTAAGAATAGGCCCACGTCTTCCCCAACTTTAAACGGCTGCATGAGCTTCTTCATTTGATACGACTCGGTCTCACTTGCTCGTACCGGAGCCCCAACTCTACTGTTCTGCGAGTTTAATCGCTGTTGTTCAATTTCGAGCTCTAGCCTTTTCAGCGCTCGCTCCTGGTCTCGTTCCTCTTTCGCTGCAGTCTGTGCTCGTTCCTCTCTAGCTGCAGCTTGCTCTCGTTCCTCTTTCGCTGCAGCCTGTTCCTCTTTCGCTGCAGCCTGTTCTCGCTCTCGTTCCTCTCTTGCTGCAGCTTCACTCTTAGCGTTCTGAAGCAGTTCCCACGCAATTTTAATTTCCTCTGCTTCCGCGCTCTCTGAAATCGCTTTACTGATCTCAGATTTCTTCATCTTTTGCTCCACCTCCACACCCAATTCTTCACATAAACAGAGTAAATCTGTTCTCAGTAACCTCATCAGATCCATGATCGCTGCTCTTTAGCTTTGGCTTTGCAATAAAACTTGTCGCGAGGTTGTACACAAACCTAGCGCACGAGTAAAACACTAAGGATTCCCAGCAGTTCAAAATTAATTACCCATAATCTGAAGCCTGGCGAATCTCAAAGCAAAGTCCAAACGCTCACCCACAGATGAAGCACGATGTCGCATGGTCCGATCCCAACCGCTGCCAACCAGTTGTTCGAGGCGGGGTTTACGCCGCACGTCCGGAGGCTTCCTGGCTCGTGACGACGACCATTCCCCGAAGTGAAGAACCCAGGGGTCCAGTGGAGGTGGGAGAATTGGTAACGTAACGAACGGTTTAATTACATGGTAGCGATACAGTCGTCAAATTCAAGAGAACAACTGGAGCCGCCTCACGCCCCGCCTTATATAGGGTCCGTTTTCTCCCTCACCCTCCGCCAGGGCAGCAGGTGCGACCGCCAAGTGCGTAGCAGAAAAGTCCGCCGCGTCGTAGCCAGAAGTGCGTCGTAGCCATGGTTCTCCGCAGTTAGGCCAGGCCTCTCTCCCCTTCCGGAGCGCACGAACCCACACGCACACACACACACGTCCCGTTGACGTCACGGACGCGTTGAGACTCGTTTCGGGCAGACTTCGACAGGTGGGCGACAGTCCAGAACACGTCGGGACTCGTTTCGGGACTCGTTTCCGCAGCATTGAAACTCGGAAAAGGTTGCCGAAGGTTCCATTCTTAACAGTTCTTACGTTTCTAGTTACGTTAAAACGAACGTATCCCGATTCCGTTACCAAAGCAGCCGTCCGGCGGCGCGTCGAGCGACGCCGGGCGAGTCGTGATGAGTGAGGGGGGGGGGGGGGTACTTTTCGTGCATGCAGCGTCTATGAGCAGTTCCTGCAAAGGTGTATCCACACGACGGACCAAATTGCTGCTTTGGTCCGCGGGCCGCGCATCACGTGATCTTACGTCACCGGTCTTCGAGGTCCGCCAGCGGTCCGCGGCCCGCGCTTCTGAGAAATGCCAAGCGACTTTTCTCGCCCGGACCTTGGTGGCGGACCCCGGCGTTTTTAGGATAATTGAAGCGCTAAGTCTGGCAACAAGCGGACTTTTGTTGTTTGGATTGGAATCCAAATCCAAAGTCGTTTTCTTTTTGCGCCAACTGTTGAAGACGAAGAAGACGAACCTTTTGTTGTGCGACGATGGCGGCATGGTGCGACGATGGCGGCATGGTGCGACGATGCAACTTTTTACTTCATCGCGCTCGTGGAGCCATTCCCCGCTCTGTGGGATTGCCCTTTTCGGTTCACTTAAGTACCCCTCGTCCTCAATAGTCAACGCCAGGGCCACCGCGGCCAAACGTCTCTTTCGTTCAACCTCCATCTTGGCTCCTTACAAACAGCCTCAAAGCAGCTCGCTGCATGCGTTAAGCGGAGCTGTGAGGTCGAGGGTTAGACCGGCCCGTTCGCTCTGTCGTCTGCTCTTTTGGTCCGCCGTGTGGAGGCTCATTGCAGCCGGGCGGCCCGCGGGCCGCGCATCACGTCCGCGGCCCGGTCCGTCGTGTGGATATAAGGAGTATTCACTGGGCGCCATATTTGTGGGTGCTGTCTAGAGCGCATGCTCAGAACGAGTCCACATTAATAGGCTGCTAAGACCGGCAATCTTGATGGTGCGGAATGCACGTTCCAAAAGAACTGTGGAAGCTCGCCATCAGCACGCGCTCAGCATTCGCCCACACAGCTATGGCCGCTAATAGACGATGATGATGATGATGATGATGATGCGGCTTTTCCCTTTATACCGGGCGAGCTCGAAGAGTCTTCGTGCCCTAGCCAAAAAACCTGTAAGCTATCTGTTCTAAATTTTCTTCCACCAGTGTTCCAGACGCGCTTTCGTCCTTCGCACGCACTGCATGGTAGAAATGTCATGCCTGTCTTGTGGAGGGTCGTCTGCTCCGCCCGTGTAGAGGTTGTCTGAGTCAGCCGTCGTTTTAAAACCCAGTGCATATGCTAGCATCACCTCTGAGTGAAGCCGGCGATCTACCAGTGGGGCTGGCAGCAGGCACTCACAGTAGAGCACTAGGTGTTCAACTGTCTGAGGTTCTTCTCTGCACGCGCGGCACATCGTGGAAACCACCTTGGGGTCAAACCGCTCCCGGTATACCAAGGTTCGTAGAGCGCCCGCTCGCGCCTCGAACAGAAGGCGGCTGCCCAAGCTGTTGTCATAGAGCAGGGTTTCCGCCGCGATCAATTGCTTGTTTTTACTGTACACCAGCAGCGTTGGCTTCGCTTGAGCGGCTTCAAACCACTGAAAGACCTCCCTCTCACGTACTCTGCTTCTCACTTTGGACTCCAACCTCTCACCCGTTACTACCTCTAAGGGTTCTGCAAAGAAGCCATACTTTTTTCCGAGTTGATAAAGGCGCTTCTGCCACCTTGTTTTTGTTCCAGTCATGTGAGTGTGTACAAAAAGTTTTTTGGCCCATCGGTTTCGATTCATGTTGCGGAGTCGTGCATCATAGCTTATCTTGCTGGTGGCTTCCCTGGCTTCGAAGCTAGACCATCCTAGGCCTCCTTGGACGGCTTCGTTAGCCACATTTCCGTGGCAGCCCAGAGCCTGTCGTCCCACTGCTCGTTGTCGTCGCTCCAGAAATTCTCGTAATTCACCAGGGACGCACACTACAGCATTCGCGAAAGTCAAGCCCGGAACCATCACTGCCTTCCACACTTCCCGTGTAACTAGGAACCTATTGCAGCTCCAGAGACTTCTTTTTCGGAGGACGTTGGCCCCTCGCACTGCTGACTGGCGAAGATGAGCGTGATGATCTCGAAGGTATTCCGGCGTATTGGCTAGGATGACACCCAAATATTTGTACGAGTCCTCAAGTGGCACCACCTCGTCACCCAACTTAAGTGTACAGCAAAGCGTGTCTTCGGCCCCTGAGAACTGTACAAGCGCAGATTTTTTTGCGTTGAAGCCTAGGTGTCGCACAGCAGCCTCCGCAGTGCATATATCCAATAGCCGCTGCATATCTTCTGCTGTCTCAGCCATTAAAACGATGTCGTCGGCGAACGTGAGCCCTGGAAGCACCCAGCTCACCTCATCGCCATCCTCTAGGTGGGTTAAAGAGAAGCCCACTCTTGACTGAATTAGCCTCTCCTCCATCCCAGCCACGTATTGCATGTAGAGGAGCGGGGGGAGTGGACACCCCTGTCGAAGTCCCCTAGTCACTATCACGTCTTCGGATTCTATCCCTTTCATTTCTGCCCTCACCTTATTGCCCTCATAAAGAGTTTGGACGAGAGAAACACACTGTTGTGGCAGGTCTAGTTGTTCCAAACACTGAATGAGCAGTGAATGAGGGACACTGTCATATGCTTTGGCAATATCCAGAAAGCAGCACAGTAGTTGTCTTTGCTCCTTTCTGGCTACCTCGATGCACTGAGTTATTGTGAACAGATTGTCCTCAAGTCCACGCCCTCGACGAAAGCCTCCCTGTAGCTCAGTAAGGTGCCCAGCCTCTTCTGCCCATGCAACCATCCTCTCCTTGAGCAGGTATGCAAATACTCTGTATATCGTGCTCGTAACCGTCAGAGGCCTGTAGCTGCGTAGATGTTGGCGATCGTTTCCTTTTTTCGGGATCAAGACCACCTTGCCGAGCCTCCAGTCATCTGGTATAGATTCTGTGCCACAAAGGATGTCGTTTAGGATAGACGCGAGCTGTTGTCGGGCGTCCTTTCCCAAGGCTTTAAGCACCGTTGCCGGGACACCATCCAGGCCTTGGGAGGTGTTCTTCTTAAGGTGGATTAGTGCACGCACTACACTCACTTCACCGATTTCCCACCGGCTGTCCATTCGGCTTTTCTGGCAGTGGTCATGCACTCGGGAGAAAACATCTCTTTCAGGTACGTCGTGAGGTGTGGGCCCAGGTCTTCTACCTCTTGCCCTGTGCACTCATCGAGGACGGGAGTCGATTGCTCTCGACCCTCCAGTGTACCCATGTAGCTCCAAAACTTCCTCGGAGCATCTTTTCCACTGGAGCGAATGTCAAGAACAGTACGTAGGTCCGCCGTCCTTATTTTTTCCTGGATGATCTGTTTGGCGTATTGCTTCCGCGTTTGATAGAGCTTCCAGTTTTGTACGATCATGTGCTCATGCCCCATCCGAAGGGATTGGCGATGTTCCCTGTTTGCGGCCTGCCTAGCTTGAATCGCTGTCTTTACTTCAGTGTCCCACCAACGTTTCCTTCTTCTGCGTCCGTTGGGGCGCATTCTCGAATGCCGCTTGATAAGACGCTTAAGCATATTGACGTGTCCTCTGTAGCCTCCAGCCTTATTTCTTTCTTTGCTCTTCTCAAAAAGTTCCGCCACCTTTGCTGCAGCATCCTCGGTAAGGTAGGGCCGCATGGAGCTTGGTGATATCTCACTCTCCTTCTTCCAGGTTGCCCTGTTGAAGACCAGCTTTAGACGATTGTGGTCGCTACTAACGCTGTGCTCACCATCCTCGTCTATATGCACCTGCACAAGAAAACGTCCAATGCCCTGTGACACCAGGCAATAATCTATACAAGTTCTACTGCCTCTAGCACACCAGGTATAATGTCCTTCGCACATTTCCCGGAGGTTCACCACTTCCAACTGCAACTCCTCCGCTAGCTTCTGTAACCGCCGTCCGTTCCCATCTTCCCACCAATCAAGCTCATAGATATGCCCGTTAAAATCACCCATGATGAGCACATCCTTGTCTTTTTCGACCTCCCGCACATCCCTTGCAACACAGTCCATGAGACTTTCCTCCTCTTTGTCTCGCGCACTTCCTACAGAGAGATATACCACACATAGCGCTACTGACTTCTGTACCAGCTCGCCTGTCAGCCAGATGTGGTCTTGACACTTTCTGGGATCCCTGTGCCAAGGGGCCGCGCGGCGCCACAATGCTCCAACACCTCCTCCACGCCGCTGCCCCTCTTCACGATTGCACCCCTCCCAACACCAATCCTGGAGCACCGGCGGTTCTTCAAAGTCCCGGAGGTATGTTTCAGTCACGCCAAAAATTGTAATGTCCTCAGACTCGAGTTCGCTATACAATTCCTCCCATTTTTGTTCCTTCCTTGCTCCTTGGAGGTTTAAGAACCCCACTTTAACAGGTGTATGTTCTTCACGCTTGCGTCTCCGTCGTCTGCGCCTTACTCTATGACCCAGCTCCGCCCTTTCCCCGTCGTCAACCACTTGGGATCGGAGTGGGCCAATGCCCCCTACCACTGTTCCCTGTCCCTCAGCTGTTGACGCACAATCTCTGTCACCATTGCCTGCAGGGCAGTTGGGGGCAGCATCGGTCCACAAACTTGCCTCGTATGTTGCGTTGGTGGCGCTTGTGGTAGCATCGGCGTGATAAACCCCGGGAATCCGCCGGCTTCTTGTGGTATCCTCGGCGAACACACTGACACCAGTCGGTCCATCAGTCTGGGGTGCGAGAATCCTTCCGGAGGCGGCTGCCCCTCTCTGCCAAGAAGGTGAGCTCGTGGCGGCGCTGCGTACCCATGTGCCCGGGAACAATCTGCTGAGCCGATGTCCTGCATCTGGTGTCTTGGCCGTTGAGGCGCTGGCCATGCGCCTGTTGTAGAGAGGAAGAGAGTGCCATCCAGCACCCTTTGTTCGTGTAATGGAACCGGAGGCGTCCACGACATCGGTGTGACTCCTTGATGCTGCCATTTTTGATGGTGAGGCATTGTCCTCGACTGATCCTGTGTACTCATCCTGCCTCTCTGCGTCTCGCTGGTTTCCTGCTCTTTTCCTCTCTGTTTTCCCGTATCGGCGTACCATCTTCCCCTTCGTCTGTCTAAAAAAGGCTCGTCATCTCCGCTATGCGATGGCTTACTAGACTAATAACCTTATGCCCATAGAGCAGTCCGTCTTTCTGTAAGCCGTCGTTAGCAGCTACGTCCCTGCTGAGATCAACGAACTTAGCATGAATCTTTTTGCATAATACTTTTAGCTTGGCGTTTAGCAACATCACGCTCGCTTGCACTACCTTGCCTTTGCTGGTGACTTCTGGGACAGAACAGATAGCCAGGGATGCTTTACGCCTGCTTCACTTCCTTCTGACGATTTCCACAACATGGTCAGGTTGGTCTCTTCGCAGTACGTCATTCAGGACAACGTGCAAAATATACATGCGGGAGACCATCCGCGCCTGGCGTTCGTATCCGGCAATCATGCTATGGGCATCCTCAGTTGTCGTCTTTCTGTTGAGCAACACCTCAACGCTTCGCTTATCGTCCATCTTTTCGATAAAAGCTTGGGCAATTCTCTCCACATTGCTGTCCTCCACAAGCAGGACTTCTCGTTTAACTCCGCGAGGAGGTCTGTCCTTCACTTTTCCAGCATTTGTCCTTCCCTTTGTCGCCGGGCTGCTTTTACTGCGCGAGCATGAGTTATCCTGCACTTCCTCTGATTCTCCTTGTTTGTGAAGTTGTGACGTTTTCTGCACTTAGTTTGCAGACAGTCTGACTGCAGTCATCTACTGTTTCTGAACGTGTCCTGTTCACTATGTCCTGCTGTTTTTCATCCTTCCTGAGCAACAGCAAGTCTTTGTACTGTGTCAAAATGGCAAGGTCCTCCTGATCCTCCTTTCTTCTATTGTCTCCGGCGTCACGTTCACTGTTCTTTTCACAATTCACTACAGTTGTAGTCAAACTAACCCCATCAAGAAGGCTGTCCAGTGCTTTCTGAAGCTCTTCCACGCGATGTTCTAATCTGGCCACTCGGTTTTGAAAGTTTTCTGATTGTGGCTGTTTCATTTGGTTCACCTAGAGGAGCTGCATCCTCTAACCTCTGGATAATCCCGTTCACACTGTCTGCCAGCTCATCCATCCTTGTCCTGTGTGACTTGTCTATCTCATCTATGGCCTTGCATGTTCTGATAACGAAATGAGCATCTTCAGCCTCTTCATGAGTTTCAACCTCAATCTCTGAAATGTAGGCCCACCGTCCACACCTGTCACAGCTTATGAGGGGATCCTCTTTCGTCGCACCTTTCCGCCCATTCAGTTGTGAAGCCTGCTTGGGGATCTCGTCATTCAGTCGACGCTGCGCCACCTCGACCATCGCCCGTTCTGAAGTAGATAGAAGCGGTCTGTCCTGAATCCCAGCAGAGGTAGACCATATGCAAGAAGAAGCGCCATCTAGTGTATTCATGATCAATTATCAGATTTCCTCCATATTGGGCGGTTCCCGTACCGACGGTTTCGCCCGAAAAACAATAGTCCCGGCAAAGTGGAAGTCGTAGAACTAAAATATGATCACCTGCTGCAAGTCCAGTACGAACCCTTCACAGAACGTCTTCGAGAAATACCGTTCATTGATCTGGATGGCCCAGTTCACTGCTTGAGTGACGAGTCTTGCGACCTCGTTGCCGACAATTTTTTTTCCTGAATTTTGCGGCCGTCTTTCTTTTCTTCTTTGATCCGAAACTAACCAGCAACCCGTTGAGTGTACAAATAAACTGCCCTAATATCATGAAAACCGAGTTAAATGCAGATGCGCCTCGTCCACAACTGGAATATATGATAAACCCCCCAATATGGCGGCTCCTAATGGCATGATGATGATAGCTGGCAAGGATTTCGCATATGGCCTTTGTGCCGCCATAATCTCCAAGGGCTGCACGTTGCTCGTGCCTCGTGCATCGACGCACCTTGCGCTACTTTTAAGACACACATAGTTAAGGCCCCTACGCACATTCGCGTTTGACAGCGTTTGAGTGCATTTGACTGCGTTGCGTCGCGAAACGAAAGCGAGTCATCATCCACTTCTGAGCTTCATATGAAGCGTAGAATCCAAATAGAGGAATAGCTTGGCACGCGACATAAGAAGCAGGGATGTCCTGGTTTCTCGCAGCCGCAACGCAGTCAAACGCACTCAAACGCTCTTAAGGCCCCTACGCACATTCGCGTTTGACAGCGTTTGATTGCGTTTGACTGCGTTGCGTCGCGAAACGAAAGCCAGTCACCGGCACATCTGTGCTTCGTACGAAGCGTGGAATCCAATTCAAGCACTCATCTTGGCACGCGATATTAGCAGCAGGGATGTCCTGGTTTCTCGCAGCCGCAACGCAGTCAAACGCACTCAAACGCTCTCAAACATTAATGTGCGTAGGGGCCTTCAAACGTTAATGTGCGTAGGGGTATTGGCGACGTGAGCGAACGAAAGCGTCGCTGTGGTCGGCCCACCACAATTGGCCAAATGCTCACTATGACGTCAGCAAAGGATGTCTCATCGACGGAAATAAGAGAAATGTAAGAACTTCAATTTTGACGGTGCTGGCAGTGTTGCTTTGAGAGCGCTATGATTTCAGGCTTCCACCATGCCCATTACAAACACCATCGAACTTGCTGTTCACATGGTAATTACGTCACGAAAGGTAACCGAACGAGGGTGCCACCGAAACATCTCGCCGCTAATAGGCTCCCTACGGGAGCTAGAGTTGCGCGTTCACCCCCGGAGAGCCAGCTTTCCTGCACGGCATGCGGAGTCTGCTCCTCACGTGACTGAATTCGGCGAATAGCGGCTCCGCGCGTTCGAGGCGCGCGGCGCGCTCAAAAGCAGGGGAACGTACGCCAGGGCGCGCGCGACGTCTTCTTTCCTGCACGACACTTGCATCGGCTCCTCACGTGATCGGATCTCGGCGAATAGCGGCGCGGCGGCACGTGGAAAACAGACGCGCAACTCTGGCTCCCGTAGGAGCCTATACAGGAACTCTACACATAGATAAACACATAGTAGGCTCGAAGCGCCACTGGGCGGCCGATAACTGCGCCGCAGAGCGGCCGTAGGTGGTGTCACTGCTATACTAGGGGACAACGTTCTCCGGCTATGCATGCAGTCAAAGGTACGGGAAGGTGCGCTTGAGCGCTAATCAAGGCTGTGCACGCGTGCTCTCTTCCACTTTTCAAGAATTCCACAGAAAATTTCTTTTGAGCATCCGCGACTCGAGCAAAACGAACCTCTCCTAGCGGGAAAACACTGCACTGGTAAGAGCAGGTCCTTTCGCAATTTCTCTTCGTTTCTTGTGGTTTCCGAGATTACATCGTCGGTGGAAGGCGCGAGGGAACAGCTTCCCCGGTGACTATGTCGCTACTGTCGTTTCAGCGTGTTGCCCAGGTCGCTCTGAACGCAACCTACGCAACTGCGTGAACCAGAAATTATGCGTTTCTTAACGTTCATCAGCACCGTAGACTGAAACTACTAACTAGGCGCAGTGCGCCCCGTGCCCACCGCTCTTTCTCTACGCCACAAGTCTAAGCAGAGTTCGCCAGACTTTTTAGTAGTACCCGGCTTTGTCAAACAAGAGCTCAAAACAATCCACGTAAATCTATACTCGTGGACAACTTTCGGTGTGTATATAAAGCCTAATATATGGGCTCACAGGCACTCCAAACCTTGAGCGCCGAACCAGCGCCGTCTATATTGGGCAGGAGATCGAACTATAGGGGGCGCTCTGACCCGTTTGTTGTCCCCATACTCGGTGTTTACTCAACACAAGGCCTGTGCACATGCCTAGAGGCCTTATGGGCATGTCCATGTCATCTTCTACAATAGAGCGCGGGGCACAGTTTAATGTAAAAAATACTAACAATCGACGAAGCGACGTTAAGTGCCGGATCTATCCTCAAAGAATGCGAGCTTGACCCACTTCGGCTTTTGTGCCGAGCTGGGACCGTGCATGCTGCATTGTTCATGCAGGCCGGAGTGGAAACAAAAGAGCCCCTCCTCCCCCTCACCGGAGAACACGAACTCCAGCCGAACGCTGACGCCGCGTTCGGTTATGTCGGCCGAGCGCTGAGTCATTGTATTTGTTGTCCCCATCCGTGTAGTTCTAAAGTTAACCGCTTGGGGCGTCACGGTCGCTCCTCCTCCCCAATAGTTACACAATGACTTCGAGCAGTGGCATTTTGAAGAAACGGGCGAATGGTACGCATGGCTTCCGTGTGGTGGAGCCACCTAGGCGTCAGCTCAAATCTGTCGATTAGTAAATATCTTTATCTCCTCCTTTGGAGACGCCGTGATTATGCAGCGAGAGCACGGTATTTAAACGTCCTTGAACGACAATCTGAAGATCGATAAAAGCTCACGGTTTCGGGCGAATTATTATTCCTTAATATTTTTTTTTTTTATCATTCACCCGCAAACCAGTCGGCGCTAACTATTTCTTTGCACGCGATTCACAATTACCGCCAAAGTCCCAGACTGCCGCTGAAGGAAACATCCAAGCGTTCGTCGCGTTCCGTGTTCGAGCTGCACGAGCGCCGCCTGGCCGTGCTTCCTTTGGTTTCGGAATTTTGTTTTACAGAAACGTTTTTTAAACAAGGTGGTCGCTTTCATAAAAGTGTTCCACATGTTGTTAAAAACATGTATATATTCAATACTAATATAAATACTACAGGCTTGAAAAAAATAAAAACGAAACGACCGCTTGGCCAAGCTACTCAGGCGATTGCGACTTTTATAAGGTGGAGCATCGGGCTTGGACATGTCGTGGAGAGAAGCCGACAGGCGTAGTGTAACTTATATAGGAGGCACTGGCCGATCCAACGTTGTGCCGATCAAAGCTTTGCTCGAGAATTCTTCCCTACTTCTGAAATGCCATATAATGTTCTCCGCTTATTTATGGTTTTCGGGACGTACAGTTTGTCGAGCCATTTTTATATATATATTAAAGACTAGCTTGTTCCGAAAAAATAAAAATACTGCACTGATTAATGTATGTTTATACCTACATCCCCATCAAACGATTTAAAACCGAGAAGCGCTCCTTTTAGTGAAAGAAGAAACCTCCTCGTGCCATCAAATTTTTCATTCTACGCTTGCTCCAAAGAGACCCTAGGCAAGCGGTGAGTCCGAACGTTTTCTATCGGTGACCCGGTTTTCTTATTCATTACTACGCATTTTGTTTTATCAATTACAGAGTGTTCACGTTGGTTAGCATACAAGTACTTGCATATGACTTCTGGATTTGGTTAAACAAGCTGCGCCTTCTGTCAGTTTGAGTTTTCGTTTCTTGAACACCTCCGTCAGCAATACCGAGCATGAAATCCGCTACGAAAAACATTTGGCTTTTCTTAGATGATTTGTTTTTTCTGAGAATAGCTCATAAACTGCCATGTCCTGAAGACAGCTCCTATTTCCCCAACATGCCTGGTGCATCTTCCATTGCTTTCAACTTTCGCAAAAAAAACGTTGCTAACAGGTCAACGTAGAGACTGCTTTCCGACACGCGAGTACTTCTCAATTGTGGTAAAGCTTTTAGGTTTTATCGCAGTCTATATCATGAGGCATTTATGTTACCAGGTTATTTACTGACCTCCACAGCTGCGTTCGGTTGTCCATGAACGTCATCGGCGAATTCATGCAGTTTCCACGAACGGCCTTTCCTACCATCGATGTTGTCTGTCATGGCAAATATTAGCTTGTATCTCGCTGTATGGCGCGTTGGAACTCTCGACTAATTTATTTGTTTTGAAATCAAGCCTTCAAGGGTTCTTAAACGAAAACATAAGTTCGCGTTCCATGAAGTCACGAGTGACCACCAGAGGCTTTTCAGCGAAAAACTCATACCATGCAGCGTTTGTGGTGTGCACGGGCGTTTTTTGCCAAGCACACTAAACCGGCGATTTAATAAAAAAAAAAAAAAAAAGATTGATTGTTACATACAATGAAGGCCGTAATAATTCGGGTTAGGAGGCCGTTCAAAGCCACCCTAGAGGGAATATTCACTGACCGTCAGAGCTGTGTGCGCCACTGCTGAGTGCGAGCTCATAGCGAGCTTCCATAGTTCATTTGCAACGTCCATTCGACACCATCAAGATTGCCGGTTTTAGTAGCCTATTAATGTGGGCTCGTTCTGAGCATGCGCTCTGAGCAGCACCCTCAAATATGACGCCCAGAGAATACCCCTTGTACATAACTCGCAGGTTTCGCAATGGCTGGGAACTGAGGGTTATTTCTACTTACTGGTTCCCTCGAGCTACTGATTGTGCGGTGTGATAATATTACGTTGAACCGAACGATGGTGTCACATAAAATTCGGGCACGGCCGCAAATGGCGTCGCCGGCAAGCAATGTATGAAAAGTTACTTAAAATATGTACACTGTTTTAATTAACATGGTGGTCTTCAGGGACATAACCCTGTTCATCATTTTTTCTTACAATCTTCATGGAGCGTGGGCGTTCATAAGCCAGGCATTTACAGGATAAACTTTTTTAACATCCAATATAACGTGAGCGGAAGGTTATAAGTTCTGTCACACTTGCAGCAAACAAGCGAATTTCCGTCAGGTAAACGTTTCTTTAAAGGGGCCGTGCAACAATATTAGGCGGGAATGTTTCTCACTTTACACAAGCTTGCTGGCACCCTGTCACTAGTATGACTCAAGCATTCTTGCACCAAACGCAACTGACCAAGAAGCATCTTTTTCAGCATCTCTTCCTTGCAAAACTTGATGAAAAATTGTAACAATCGCCCTGTTTACGTTGTCAACAATGCGATCCCAATGAATTAGTCAATATCGTCATGAGAATTTTTAAAATAACACTCATACAATGGACACGAGCACTGCGTGAGCATTGAATTTGGGCGTCTGATCATCGCAGCATCGACATGCATTCGTGTAGTGATTCCTTGCGAATGGCGTGATTAACCAAACCTTACAATTCTCGGAACTCAGAGCGTGCCCTGAGCATTTCCAACACCAACGCGTGGCTATGATAAACGTTGGCGGCATACAATTGGCTCCAGATCACGTAGCCACTTGTTCTGCCTTTGAGTTGAGGGAGTGAACACTATTCGTTTTTCTATAAGCAATTGCAAGCATGGTGCCTGACTGGTGCAATGTGTACAAGCATGTGCAGCGTGCACGTGAACGTAGCTTTGGCAAGCATTTAATTGCAAGCACTTGACCGCACGGGCAGGGACAAGGCGGCGACCAGATTCCCTGCTTGCAGTCGTCTACGCTCTGTTCACCTTTAAAGAGGCCATGAAACAAATTTTGGGCTGGGATAAATGATTTGAAATTGGGACTTCACTAATCGCATATCGTTTAGTTGGCCGAAGGAAAGAAGGTAGAATGTCAACAACCAGCTTTTCGGTACGAACATTTGAAAGTATAGCGGACTATTTTGTACCTTCTTTCCTTCGAAAGCTCTCCGCCTTTTCACTATGATACATCCGCGGTTCCCAAAGCGCGTCAGCGGTGCCAACCTGATGTCAGCCGAGCCCAGCTCACGCATTGGATACGAGAACTGCGTCACTCGGACGTATGCGCTCGTCAATAATAAATCCGCCGACGAATATTCCGATTCGCGTTCGTGGCCAATGAGTGCCCTGACGGAACTTTTCGTTACTGGGGAATGACAAGTTCTATGGTTTGCATAAAGAGCACGGTGGAAGCTAGGAGTCATTGCACCGGTGCCGAAGAATGTCACGACGACGTGATTTCACAATTCGCATTTGAGTGGAGGATTAAAGCTAAGGAGGAAGAAGTAGGAAAATCTTTTCATGACCCCTTTAAGCTGAGTCTGCAGCCAAAGCTACCAGCGCGTGCTAGTTAGGGCTTCAGGCTTCGAGCCGTGCATTTCTATGTTCACCCTTAAAGGGGCGGTGCAACGATATTCAATTGGAATGTTTTTCACTTCACACGAGCTTACTGGCACTAGTGGGACTCAAGGATACTCGCACGCAACGCCACTGGCCAAGAAACGCCTTTGTTACGGTGTAATTTCAAGGACAAAAGCGATCATTTTCATTCAATCTCTCCTTTGCAAAATTTGATGACGTAACGTGGGGATTAAAGTACAGTCGGGGACAAAAGTCCCCAGGACACACGAGCTGCGACTGAAACGCATTGCTCTGCCATCTGCCGGCGGGTCGCCTGGTTTCGAGATCACACAAAAGCGCATGCGCGTCCTACTCTGCCTGCAAACATGTGTGTTTTCCCGCTCTTCTGTGGCGCGGCCCCTAACTTGGAATCGGGCGCGGGGTACCACCTCGGAGATTAGCGCTTGCGGCTGACGAGCGTCTGCTAC
Organism: Ixodes persulcatus; assembly: GCA_013358835.2. Taxonomy (NCBI): domain Eukaryota; kingdom Metazoa; phylum Arthropoda; class Arachnida; order Ixodida; family Ixodidae; genus Ixodes; species Ixodes persulcatus. The sequence goes on from JABSTQ010010679.1 coordinate 118,829, forward strand.
ACATTTCGAAACTGGAGATACCACCTGCGGCATTGCGCCGCATTTCGCCGTTTCACCGCACCTTGCTTTATAACCAGTTGAGTGAATCGCTCTGTCAAGCTGCCGTGACTTCTTGGTCAGTGAGCGCTATCTCCGAGGCGGTACCAAGCGCCGAATTCCGAGTCTGGCGCCGCGCCGCAGAAGAGCGGGAAAGCGCACATGTTGGCAGGCACAGTATGACGCGCATGCGCTTTTTTGTGATCTCGAAACCAGGCGACCCGCCGGCAGATGGCAGAGCAATGCGTTTCAGTCGCAGCTCGCGCGTCCTGGGGACTTTTGTCCCCGACTGTACACCCGAATGACGATATGTGAATGCGATTCCTAGATTGGACCCGAGAATTGCGTGATCACTCGATTTAGGCTCGTGATAATTGCTAGCTCAAGAAGCATTCGGGTACTGGCCCGTGTCCAATCGCTGCAACGACGACAGCAGCCGAGCCATAACAATGTCTGGAACTCAGCGCGTGTCCTGTGCTTTGCCAACAACAGCGCGCGGCTATGATCAACGTTGGCGGCATATAATCGGCTCCAGATCACGTGGCCGCTTGTTCTGGCTGCGAGTGGAGGGGGTGAACGCTGCTCGTTTTTCTTTAATTTTTTTCTGGGACTCCTATTGCTTGGGGTGAAAAACGAACGCGTGTTTCATAGGTCATTAACGTCAGGGATCCGTTCTAAGCGGTATTTGCGCAAAGTACAAAAATTGTTGCATCGCCCCTTTAAGCTGAGACTCCAGCAAATGCCGCAGGCACAAGAGTTCGAGGACGTTCCTTTGAAGAGTTTTTCTGCAGAACGGGCACTCGCGCTAGAAATGCACGTCTCGCGAAACCGTGAGCGCGGTTTAGCTCGCGCTTGTAGCCTTGGGTGCAGTCTCAGCTTAAGGGTGAACAGAATATATGGACCAACACGCGGCGCTGACGTCACGCCGATGCGGTGGCGCTGCTGCTGGCCGGACGCATGCGCAGACAATCCACTTTACGCGAATCTGGTTCCCGCGCACGCGAAGTGCCCACACCTCGTGCGGAAACTGTGCGTTTGCCCGCACCTCGTCGGGGCTTGTTTGTAAACAGCGCGTTGGCCTAAACTTGACTACCACAGTGTGGAGAAAAACGCACAACGCGTATTTGATAGGGTATCAATGTAAACGAATACTTCTAAGCAGTATGCACTGGAAATATTAAAATGGTTGCGTCGCCCTAATAAGCCATCACATTGACACTCGAGCAGTTCAAGACCTTTTTTCCTGTCTCGTGAGCTCCGTCTTAAAGCGTGTACGGTTCCGGAAAAAGGCACTGGCGCCTGAGCCTTGCTCAGCATTGTGATTCTGTTTGTACGAGGATTCGTGTTTCTAGGAGGCACTTCTAAAACTAACGCTCTCGTGCCCGTCACTTTGTCTGCACTGTCTGTGAGATTGAATATTACCGCCGAGATATTTCGGTGTCGCCCTTTCGAGCCAGGGTCATACCGCTTATACATCATACAAACGACTGTCTGCATACAGGTTCGAACCCGAGTCAAGGCAAGATCCGTGCTTCGGAAGCCGCATGGCAATGATGTCGAGGGCAATCTTAGGCATGCGACATTCGAAACACAAATATTGCAATGACTTGTGCTTGCAGACTGTCGTCATGTATGACCTATGAGCTGTGTGACTCCCGGCTTTATGGTTCGTATTCTTGGCTTCAAGACTATGATTTGCCTCGCCTTGACGTCACAAGTTATGATCCTGGCCACTTATCATCAGGTGTGTGAAAACAACACGCTAAAAGCTTGAGGTCATCGCATACTCAACTATACACCTCCTTATTTTGACTTCCTGACGTTGCCCTTATTTTAGTCGGTGAAAGCACACTCTTAAAAGAAACGGTCTATATGTTCCTTTATTAAGGAAAGAACGGTCCTGTAACCTATGTTCCCTCAAAAAGGGAAGAACGATGTTCCTCCCTCGTCGGGATTGCATTATGGCGGTCCCAAATTGAGTGAAACAAGCTCAATAAGGCCTTACAAAGACGCTAGGTATATAGTCAGTTTTGACACACAACGTTGTCGCGGTTCAACCAAACATTGTTGGCATATTTTTTGAACGAAAAAAACCCAGTTTACTACTCGATGCCCCCCAGTGTCAGCAAGCAACTATCACACGAAAAGTGGGCAGCTGCTTTGCACTTATAAAAACAGGTCACTGCTTTCCGGGTGAGAGGCGCAGCGAATTAGAAGATAACACAAGCTTTTCCCGAATTGTATGTATTGCCAAGTCCAGCTCCTGGTGCAGGTAAAGAAACGTGCTGTTCGAACGCAATCACCCAGTGTTCTTGCTGTCAACTCAATGGTGTTCAACGGAGACAGCATAAACCCGGCCACTTTCCGCTCTCATGCTTTACTTTTGGTATTTCTTGAGCAAAAATAAGCCATATGCAAACTTCTTGCCAGCTGTCATCATCGCGCTTTCGAAGCCGCCATATTAGAGCAGCTTTCACCTTTTCTAACTGTGGACAAGACGCATCCACCTTTAACTCGGATTTCATGATATTAGGAAATCAAAATCGACACTCAATAAGTTGCTGCTTAGTTTAGGTTCAAAGAAGAAAAGAAAGACGGCCGCGAAATTCTTTAAAATTAATTCACAAAAACGAGGTCGCAAGACTGCTCACTCGAGCAGCGAACTGGGCCATCCAGGTCAGTGAATAATCGCGTTATCAAAGACGTTGTGTGAAGGGATTATACTAGACTTGCAGCACGGGACCATATTTTACATCTATGACTCCCATTTTGCAGGGGCCATTATTTCGTGTGCGACACTATTGATAGGAGAACCCTCCAATACGGCGGAAATTTTATAATTGTTCATGAATACACTCGATGGCGCTTTTTCTTTTTTTGCACATGGTCTATTCCTTAGTTTGCACTGCCCGTCCCGGTGGAGTGACAAAACATTCGCGAATCCAAAAGTCGCTCTCAAAAGAGCTTATTCAACGCTTGGCTTGTCGTTGACCGGTAATCAGGAAATATGGCGGAGCATGAAAGAAGGTAAAATAGCTTGCCACCAGATGTCAGGGTTAAGCAGAGTAGCTTCAAGTAGCTAGGCTAGGTTGCGCTAGGTACCATCCAATTATAGGCCACTATCATAATTTTAACTTGCTTGGCTAAAAGCAAATTGAGGTGTGTGTATGTTTATGCAGCCTGAACCTGGTCTGTCTCAGGGGGCGACTTGTCTTTCAGCTCTCAGACACAATCCCAAACCACGCCAACCGAGCGTCGAAGAAAAGACAAACCGAAACTGAAACCAATGGGCCAAATCTGCTGTGAATTGTTTTCACCAAAGCGCCTCGTTTCGGCATTCAGGCCTAAGTTATCTCTATGAGTGAACGTACCTCCCGGCTTGGCGCTGCTCTTACTGACATGATGTCCTCACGACATTCAGGAAGCTTCACAGACATCCATTAGGTGCTTTTTGGTTAATGTTTTGTTCAGTTTAAAATATGTATTTTTTTCGTTGTGCTACAAAATATTAGCATTGGAGAAGTCCTACTTTAGCCCGCTTTATTTTGAAGCAAAAAGATGAGCTCCCAAATTTGGTTTAGATGTCCCTTTAAAGGGAACCAAACATTTTAGTGTCTATAGTAAGTGGCGCACTATCTTTCCATCAGTCAGCAGCCGACGGTGTACGCTAGCACACGCAACGAAATTCACGTCATCATATCCCCCATTCGCTCTTAATAAGCGTGAATGGGGGATATGATGGCGTCAATTTCATTGCGTGTGCTCGCGCACACCGGCGGCTGTTAACTCATGGAGAGATAGTACGTCACTTAATATAGACACTGAAATGCTTTGTTCAGCATCCCTTTAAAGGGGCTATGCAACAATTATTGTACTTGGCTCAAATACCGCTTAGAACGGATCCCTGACGTTAATGACCTATGAAACACGCGTTCGTTTTTCACCCCACGCAACAGAAGTCCCAGTAAAAAATTAAAGAAAATAGAGCAGCGTTCACCCCCTCAACTCGCAGCCAGAACAAGCGGCCACGTGATCTGGAGCCGATTATATGCCGCCAATGTTGATCATAGCCACGCGCTGGGGTTGGCAAAGCACAGGACACGCGCTGAGTTCCAGACATTGTTATGGCTCGGCTATTGTCGTCGTTGCAGCGATTGGACACGGGCCACTACCCGAATGCTTCTCGAGCTGGTAATTATCACGAGCCCAAATCGAGTGCCCACGCAATGCTCGGGTCCAATCTATGAACAGCATTCAAATATCGTCATAAGGGTGTACTGCGATCCCCACGTTACGTCACCAAATTTTGCAAAGGAGAGATTGAATGAAAATGATCGCTTTTGTCCTTGAAATTCCACCGCAACAAAGGAGTTTCTTGACCAGTGGCGTTGCGTGCGACGATCCTTGAGTCCCACTAGAGCCAGTAAGCTCGTGTACAGGTGAAAAACATTCCAATTGAATATCGTTGCACCGCTCCTTTAAGTCCAGGCGCAGCCGACGCTACGAGCTGGTAAGACCAACCATACAGCGGCAAAAGCGCACCATCATGTGTTCGTCATGTTTCTGTACGGGTTTAATTATGGCTGAACCAGTCATAAACAAAAAAGGATTAGTGACTTGCACTTTTGACGATGCTTGATTGGTCCCATTAGCTCGGAGCGTAGGCTGCGTCTGGGCCTAAGCTGGAACTATGTATGCTGCAAATGAGTGGAGTAGACTTGATTTTCTTAGTAGATCATTTGACGTTAGAAATATTAGAAAAGAAGAGACTGGAAAAAAAAATAGTTTTATTATTTCTTGCAATTGCACCGCGAAAAATGATTCTGGTTCAGTACCATCGCGTGGGTCTGTTTCAGGTCCAGGCTTAGTGTCATGCAGTATAACAATAGAGCCTTTCCGGAATTCAGCCGGGCCACTTTGATCACTATCATCATCTTAAAAATGGCACATGTGCTATACTAATGGCGGTCTTCTGTTCACTAATGAAGGAAGAAGTTGAACATGCTTCTAAACAGATGATTCGAGGCCTACATATTCTAGACGTTAGCGCGACGTGAAGCAGGCATTTGATGCAAGAGCTGCGTAGGCGTTCATTTCCACCTCGGGCCGAGTCAATCTGTTAATAGCTCACACAAGGCTTCAAAGCCTCTTGATGTATAGAACTTTATCAAGGCGTTTATGTGGGTTGGCGCTTCGTTCTGACTGGTTTCAGCAATTTCGCAATCGACACTGAGAGAGATTGAGAAAAGTGTACAGTGAAGCGCACATTTTCGTTCACGGTTGACTTGCGAAAGTTGCGGTGCCTCATAAAATATTGCAGACTACAGATTCATTGCCGCCATTAGTACGGTAAAAGTTAAACTGCCATTTGAGTCACCAGATGGCACTGAACGCCGGAAATATTGTTTGTGTTATTTGTTTTTTTAGCTGCTTATTTGTTTTTCTAAGCTTTTTCTTTAGCTAATTGCCACGAACGAAGCTGTGTCATCGCAACCATGCGTAATCATTTAAGGTCTTAAGCGATCTTAATATTGCCATCTTCCATCTAGACAATGGCTGAAGAATCTTTCATGTCCGGGGCATCGACCCTCGACCAGCCACCGGCACCCGAAGCAGGGGCGGGCGGGTGAGTAAGCAGACTACGTTCACTCTCTCGCTATTCGGGTAGAAACTGAAATAGAGAAGAAGACCAGAGCACAAGGACGTCAGAACACCGAGCTCTGCTTGAAATGACTCGTGTGTAGATGCGAGGCTATTGCCAACCTGTAAAGTTGTTTGGTTAACTAGGGTATGTAGAAAGAAACATTGGGGACGCTTAGCCTATGGTGCCCAAAGTAAGAAATGCTGGGTAGGCCAGGCAGCCATGAGCTTATTACATGCCAGTAAAGCGGAAGCTACGACCCCTGCCAGCCAATGATATGAAGGGAGTGAGGCACGTGACTACGTATCGCCGGAGTGTGCTTTTCGTTCGAATAAGTGTCAGGCATTTCGCTGCATCTCGTTTGGCGTTCACGTACGAACGCGTTCGAAGAGCGAGTAGAGTCAAAGGCAGCTAGCTTTGAATCTACCCTGTAATCATTCCAACCAGAGCTCGGTATTCCGAGCTCTCGTCCTTTCTCTCTCAATTTCTACCCGTATACGGCGAGCAAGTGTTCCTAAATGCGTTCTTGACGCATCGGAACGGAAGGAGGGAAGATGCAATCGAAGAGCAACGTAGGAAACGTGCAGGGAACGCGAAATGGCGTGGCCGCTAAGCGCGTACCGCCGTTGGTCGAGGTTGGGAGGAAGCAACAGAACGTGGCCGCCTTTGGTGGGTGAAGAGACATACAAGGCGCATAAGGACTGGGCAAACTTGCACGCCATATAGAGCTTTCCAGGGCAGTCAGGCGAAAAACGCCGAGTGACAGGGCTGTGGACGCATGCGCGGCATCCACTATTTTAAAGACAGCGAGCTAGTGCGCATGTCCAGAATGCGTTTCACAGCCCAGTAGAGAAAGATGCAGCACCCAAAATGTATGATTGGGATGGTCCATACCGCGCGACTCAAATTAACCGCTGGCCCTTTGAAGGGAGCTCATAATTCGGTTATTTAGCCAGTGGCGCTAGGTTGTGCACGGGCGTGGGTGAGGATCGTTCATTTTGTGCATCAAAACTTTAAACAATGAGCTTTACTGAGTGAAGTGTAAAAAATAAGAATAAGAACATGATTAATATACCTACGGCGAGGGGGAAAGAGGTAGGAGTAGTTTACCTTGAACTCTTAAAATCTGTCAGCGGATAGTAATTGCAGTGTTTTGAAGATTGATGACCTCGGCGCATGTTCGGCGACTTAGTAATGGCAGGATATGAGCAAATAGTACTGACTGGGTAGGACTATTATCTTTGTTTAACTGCGCAAACGATCTTGGTTATGCTACTAAACACAACACAACCCCAAGACTCCAGTAAACCAAAGCTACACACACACACGCAAATTCTCTTCTTTGCCTGTGTGTGTGTTTGAAGTTTTTGCTTCCTGCAATCTCTGGGCTGTGTTACGTCTTTGCTTCATTGACCCTCGCCTATAACACGTTTAGGGAGACACACGACCTAAAAAAAACATTTCTTTAATCTTGATTTCACGGAAGTTTAATCACAGCATAAAGCAAAAAACAAAAACGATGACCGGAGAGGTTCTTCTCTCAGGACTAATCACTGTTCCTGCCCCACAGTTATACACCAACTGTTATGATAATACCAAGATATCATCAGCGTGACGTCACAATCGAGGCTACGTGTGAGCACAGACATAACAAACCTAAGTGCTGGACCTATGCGGAGCTCAAGCACGTCTGCTTTATGCATAGGGGTTGCAATGATCTCACAATGCTAAGCGCTTATTGGCTGATTGAAAACATATTGGATATGCCTCAAGGCATCTAGCCTTGAGGTCTACACACTATCCTTTCAACCTAAGCTAATCAGAGCTCGGCGTCGTTCTGACGTCACCACACCTCCTGCGAAAGAAGCAGGGAACTTGCTCTCCGACTAGAACAAAATACGCATAAGATACCAAGCAATTATTGTTCGTTTGCTCTACTTATACAAGGTCTCACGTATTGCAGGGCACAGGCTGAAATGATAACAAAGAAGTTAGCAAATTACTGGATCATAATCGGCTCGATCCCAATGGTTCTCTTCCTGCTGGTGGCGATTCCGACGATCTTCTATGTGAAGAACGTGTCCGGTAAGCTGTGGGCGTCGCTCCGCCGTCTCTTATTAATTATAAACTGCATGTAAGCGATGTGAATAGCGGCAAGGCAAACGACGGCGACGAGGACGCGCTGTCGCCCCGTCAGTCGCGCGACGAGGCAAACCGCATGAAACCGACGGTAGCAAGTGAACAAGGCAATGAACGACGTTTTCTAGAAATCCAGAACCAAGCCACGTGACGGGAGACAGTCAGAAATTTCCGTCGCGCGTCGCTGAATCTCGTCGCGCGTCTCTCATCTCGTCGCTCGCTAAATCGCTTACATGCTGTTCAGCATTTACTCAAAACTCTAAAAATTAATCGAAGTGAGTGTCTGCGGAAAGTGCGGTGTAGATGTCGCACAATCAGGACCGTCTTCAACCTTTACAACGTGCGCTACAAAAAATGTGAAAGAAGTGCGGCCGAAGAATGTGCAAAAGAAGTGTGGCCGCGCTTAGTACATAGAACCAAGCAAACAGCTGTTTTAACCGACAGTGCAATGTTTCGAGAAGCACATGTGACAGTTGCTGTCATTCCCCTTTATTTAATCCCCTTTTAAGATTGTAAAGTCGAACAAAGAGACATGTCGCAATTTTTCAAGTTCCGCGGCTAACTCAATGCGGCGTCGTGGTTGGCGATGGAGGGCTAGTTTAGCGAATACAAGATGAAGGTTTGTCGCATCACGCTTAATTTCAGTCTCGACCTTTTCTGTTTCCCACCACTCAAACATTTTCCAGTGACTCTCGTAGCGGAAGTTAAATAAAGAAAACAAAATTGAGCAATGATCCACGTTAGTCATTATCCTGTTAAACACATATTGTAGTCATTAGTCTATTAAACAGATATTGCCACGAATGACAATTGATGAGGCGACGAACTACTGAAGGGAACAAAACATTTATTAGGGTGCACCTGTGCACAAAACAAAATAGAAGAAAGCTAGCGTCGCAAGCGTCGATGACGGCGTAACAAGAAAATCGAGCGCTTGAGTGAGGCTGTCTCCGGTTCGGAACGCGAAGCCCACTTATGTGCACTCGTGGGCTTCTGGAACAGTCGGCGTAGAATTTTCGGAGCGTAGGAACACTCGGACCTCGAACAGGCAACATGATTCTCGAATTTACGAGAACGTGACAATTACCGAAATAACCAAATGGTGCGTCCGATTCAAGCATCGGACCTCGACCTTTTGCGTGGAAGCTCAGCACGGTAACTAATCTGCCACGGACGCTTTTTTTTTTATTGCCTGCTTTGACGTAAGCAACACAAGGGACGCCATCCCATACACACATACACAAAATGTTAAAACGCGCCAGCGAAGTGCAGCTCCCGCGGGTACGTTTAAAAGCGTTTCAACGAGACCAAGTCATCAAGTATTTGCAACCATTCAGGCGGTTCAGGCAGCGCGCGAAATACCTCTCGAATGTAGACAACGTTTTCAATTAAAAAATCTCTAGCAGGGCGCGCATCTACATCAGCGTTGTGTACAGTGGCCCAATTTTTTAATAATATCAAGCGAGCGTCGACCGCCGGGACGGCCAGCGCTGTGCCGCGGAAAAATGCGGCGTCACGGGAGAGATTACGCGCGTCCGCAGAAAGCCCTTTCTGGTGGGAGCGTCGTCTGCTAGGCTATTCCGTTGACCGCAAAAAGCCCCTGCTCCGTAGCAAAGGAGGGCAGGGCACTTGCAATGTCGAAGTGCATCGCCGATACGGCCCTCCTTTTGAAATGCGTTCAAAATCCTATTGACGTTAGCCTGTGTAACCCCGACTGTTCTTTCTATATCCCTTTGCGTCATGCCGCCCATCGACATTCTCACAACACGTTCCCGTGTTTTTATGGGCCCTAGACGAGGCATAAAAATGTGCGCGCGCCCGCTAGTCAAAAAAAACTGTGACTACCCGGCTACATAGGCTAGATGACGACAGCAACAACGCAGTTGATAATACAAAAGACCAAGACCATGCGGAAACCCTGTCTATACTCCGTTTCACTTTAGGTCTATTCGATTCGGCCAGAAAGCTCTGAACCAGTTCCGTCCGAGTTCAGAGGAGTACAGGAGTCGTGCAGCGGCGGCGCAGAACCAGTGCAGCCGCCGCGCTAGGACTGGCGCTGTGATCGGCTTTCCGAGCGGAAGCTCAGTGTGTCATCTGCATCTGTTGGCTCTTGTTTCTCCACGCCACGTTGTATGCTACATTTAATTAGTCGCGGTTTGATGAGACCATTCGGGTTTCCTTATTTTTAAAGTATAATAATAGAATCTTTTCTGTAAATATTTTTTTCGAGTGTACTAAAAACGTTTTCTGCACGAAATGTGTTTCTGTCTGCATTTTTAACGGCCGTTCGGTTCCTGTCGTTTCCGTAAGCGTTCGTGTCCTTCACATTCATTTAGCAATAGTAGATTCACTACAAGTCTCTCGAGTTTCGCATTTCGACGATAGGTTCGCGGCATCAGAATGATTTTGCGTCGGGAGTCGCTGGCGGCAGCGCGCAGTCGGTAGCGGTCACCCCGAAGACGAAGGCCTGACGATAGCGTTTTGGCCAAAACAGTTGTCGACAGTAACTTTGGCGTCAAGCTGAAGCGTTTATTCTGATTCTCAAGAAAGACCTGTGTGGAACTACCAAGCCAATGCCGATTCTCGGCGTTTTTCTCAGGCCCGTTAGTGGGCGTCCACAGGTACCAGCGGACAAAGCATGCAGTATTATGCTCAGCTATGGGGCATGCGAGGGCCAATGTACTAAATCCCGGACCTCTGCAATGTATCGTAGTCGTCAGTATGCATCCAAGAGCAACTGAAGGAGGGGACTATCAAGAGTGCATTACCTTTCCCGTGTCTGTAAGGAAGAATATCAACACTTTGGATTCCCACAATGCATCAAAAAGAAACAATTAACATGACGAAATATTTCAACACTTACCACAGAAAGCCAAACCTACACGAGCAGGTGCCTAAAATGCTTTCAAAATACCATGATCAATCAAATTCCTACACTGGATTATAATCTCAATTCGGTGTCCACCGCGGGTACGTTATTATCATAAATGAGAGGAAACGCAACCTCCGTATCGGCGCTATTGTTACACATCGTAGACATTTAAGCAAGAGCTGCGAAAAATGGCACCGCGAGCAGAGAGGGACGAGGAGTGTCGTCTGCTATCGCCGTCTGCTCTTGTCGTCTGCTTCTGCACGGACGCTGAACTGACTCCGGAGCCGGTGCAAGATTTTGAGGAACTGGGTCTAAACTCGTTCAGAACTGGGATGAATCGAACGCGCCAGTGCAGCGGCCGTACAACTTCCGGTTGAATCGAATGCACCAGTTCCTGCACTGCTCAACTAGTTCAGCCAGTTCAGGCGAATCGAACAGACCTTTTGTGTTGTACCGCAGCCGACGGTACGAGTTATCTTGGCCAGTCCATCGCTAAAAGTGTCACGTGGCCTTCCCGTTGAGTGCAACTGCACGGGGAAGCACAATGTCGCGTGGCAGGGTGAAAGCACTGGATTGGTTTTGATGCCTCGTAGCATTGTCTGCGGAATATAGTTTAATGCATCGTTGCATTCAGTTTGTCGCGTCACCATATTTTTCATTTTTGTTGGTGTTCACAAAAGTAAACGCAAGCATGAAATGAACAAAAAAAGTAAATTAAACTCGAGATGACGCGCGGTTTCTGCCACGCCTGAGCAGAATCACGCAAGCAAGCGTTGTTCAGATCTTTGCTTAAAGGCGGTTAGCTTGTAGCAGAGCCGACATGTGCCACAACCACCCGGGTTGTAGAAAACACCCGAGGAAATGTACTTCCAGACTAAACAACCCAGGCTCCACTGCGCCGAGCACGGTGCCAGTGAGCGCGCCAGCTCATGCTACCGCGTGGCCTCGGGAGCCGCGAGAAATAAGAGAATATATGCCTTTGTCTAAGCTCTGTGCCGGACGTCCCTTTTCTTCTCCGGTGCTTTCGAACACACCGCCGACAAATTGGTGACCCGGACGTCCGACTGCAATGAACCAGAGCGCAGGCAACTCCACCGACGACGCAGGCTTGACCACCACCGTCCAGCTCCGCCTTCCAGTCTTCTGGGCGAAAAATCCACGGGCCTGGTTTTCCCAAGTGGAGGCACAGTTCCACTTGCGGCACATCACCACCCAATTATCACGCTACTATCATGTCGTGTCGGCCCTCCCCCCAGAACTGGCTGATGAGCTGGACGACATACTGGCGGTGCCACCTCCTGACGACGCTTTCGACCACCTCAAGCGCACAATCCTCGCCAGGAAGACTGAGTCGGAGACATCGCGGCTTCAGCAGCTTTTAAACACCGAAGAGCTTGGCGACCGTAGACCATCCCAGCTGCTTCACCGCATGCGGCAACTGTTGGGTGAGCAAGCGTCTGACGCAAGCAATCCCATTTTACGGGAATTGTTCCTCCATCGCTTGCCCCAAGGGATGCGCATGACCCTCGCCCCAGCTGCAGACTTAAGTCTTGACCGCCTCGCGGAGATGGCCGATCGCATCGCCGAATACGCTACACCTAGCCTGTCGAGCGTCGCGGACACTTCACACCAGTGCTCCTCCACCCGAGCCCTCGAAGCCCGCATTGACGCTTTAACAGCAAGCGTCGCGGCCCTCAGCACGAGAAGCAGACCGCGTGAACCAACAAGGCGCAGATCATCTCGACGTCGCACTTCATCGCAACGACGAGAAGGCGATACCTGTTGGTACCATCAGACATTCGGCACCAGGGCAAGAAAGTGCGAACAACCATGCAACTGGCAGGAAAACGCTCCGGCCCGTCACTAGAGGCGGCAAGTGACCAAGGCCCAACAGCAAGCCGTCTGTTTTTCATCACAGAACGTACTTCAGGCCGCCGCTTCTTGGTCGACACCGGAGCTGAAATGTCCGTCCTTCCTCCAACACTAGCGGAAAGACGACACCCACAGCCCGGATCACGCCTCGTTGCGGCAAACGGATCCAACATTCCAACTTACGGAATGCGCTCGGTGACCCTAGACTTGGGATTACGCCGAGTCTTCCGATGGATTTTTGTCATAGCCGATGTGACCTACCCACTCTTGGGGTCTGACTTCCTTTCCCACTTTGATTTGGATGTCAGTATGCACCACCGTCGCCTGACTGACAACAGAACTCGCCTTGCGGTCAATGGAGCCTTTACCAACTTAACTTCATTTGGCATTCGAAACATCCTGCCTGCTTCCAGTTTTGCCGATATCCTAAAAGAATTTCCAGAGATCACGAAGACGTCTAACATGTCAGAGCTGCCACCACACGGAGTGACACATCATATCGTCACTTCTGGCCCACCCACTTTTGCTCGCCCTCGTCGTCTATCGGGCGAACGCCTCCGCGTAGCCCGACTAGAGTTCGAGCATATGCAGGAGCTCGGCATCATCCGACCATCAAAGAGTTCCTGGGCCACACCCCTCCACATGGTCCCCAAGAAAGATCCGGGAGACTGGAGGCCGTGTGGGGACTACCGAGTGCTGAACAATCAAACACAGCCCGATCGGTACCCATTGCCTCATATCCACGACTTCACACAGCACCTGGATGGCACATCTATCTACAGCAAGATAGACTTGGTGAAGGCGTATCACCACATCCCAATTGAACCTGCGGATATACCGAAGACGGCAATCACCACCCCCTTCGGCCTCTTTGAGTATGTCCGTATGCCCTTCGGGTTGCGCAACTCCGCACAAACCTTTCAGAGGTTCATCCACGAAGTCCTTCATGGACTTCCTTTCATCTTCGCCTACGTGGATGACCTCTTGATTGCGAGCGCATCACCCGAAGAGCACAACGAACATCTACGCCTTACCTTCGAGCGACTCCGCCAATACGGACTCACAATCAATGTGGCAAAATGTACCTTTGGGGCAACAGCTTTGGAATTTCTCGGACACCACATCACACCTGCTGGCATCGAACCTCTCCAGTCCAAGGTACAAGTGATCCGAGGTACAAGTGATCCGAGATTTCCCCCAACCAAAATCTTTGAGGAAGCTGCGAGAGTGTCATGCTGTGAGCTGTTGAAGAAGAGGTGGAAGAAGAGTGGCAAGGCTCGGGCTGGAAGAGCTCGCGGCAAGCACTATTCGGCTGCGATCCGAACAAGCGACCGGCTGTGCTCGGCGATGCTCCGAGCAGGCACCAGCGGGCTGAACCACAGTTTCGACGGTGAGCTGACAAATTCCCGAAGCGACGGACTTCGAGGGTGAGCTGACCGATTCCCGAAGCGACGGACTTCGAGGGTGAGCTGACCAATTCCCGAAGCGACGAACTTCGACGGTGAGCTGGACAAATCCCCGAAGCGACGAACTTCGACGGTGAACTGGACCAAATCCCCGAAGCGACGGACTTCGACGGTGACCAGGACCAGGTCCGGCAGTGACGATCTTTGACGATCGACCAAGAACCCGAAGGCTGAGGTCAACTGCAAACCTATCATCAACGGAACTGATTGTGAGAGGAACCTCTTTATTGCAACTGTACATTTGTAATTAGTTTGGCTAGTTTTCTTTTAATATACTTTCTTTTGATACATCGACAGTGTGTCCCGATGCCTCATTTGGTGGTCTGACCATACCAGAACCATACATATTTGGCGAGCCTGCCAGGATCAGACCGCAGACTGAGGAAGAACGGATGCACTGTTGACGTCCTGATATCAAATCATTGAAATGGATTTGGAGAAAATATTAGCACTAAGCAGTTCCCTCGGGTTGACGAAAGAAGAAGTGTTGCATCTCATAGAGGAGGAAAGGAAACGCGAAAGAGAAGGCCGAATGTTTGCCAGGGAAGACGCGAAGCTTGAGGCCGAAAGAGAACAACAGAGAGCCGAGAGGGAGAGAGAGAACGCGAAGCTCGAGGCCGAAAGAGAACAACAGAGAGCCGAGAGGGAGAGAGAGAACGCGAGGCGCGAGGCCGAAAGAGAACAACAAAAGGCAGAACATGAAAGAGCGATGATGGAGCTTCAGTTACGACTAGCAGAAACAGAGCGGACGGATAGGTCAACACCAGCCGAAAAGGGAGAAGAGCAGCCTAGGAGGCACGCGTGCTTGAAGAAAATAATGGCGCCTTTTGACGAGAAGCGGGACGATTTAGATGCATATCTTCATAGATTTGAAAGAATAGCGATTGGTCAGGGTTGGGCAAAGGAGGCATGGGCAACCTCACTTAGTCTTTGTCTCGTCGGCGAAGCCCTAACAACATTCGGGAGGATGACAGCTGATGACTCGTTGGACTACGAGAAGGTCAAGATCACCCTTCTGCAAAGATTTAGGCTAACAGCAGATGGCTTCAAGGAAAAGTTTAGAAAGAGCAAGCCTGAGGAGGCAGAAACAGGCTTACAGTTTTGCACACGACTGACGAATTATTTCGATAGATGGCTGGAGATGGCGCAGACGGACAAGACGTACGACGCGCTGAGGGATAGGATGATTGCTGAGCAATTCTTGTGCTGCTGTCATCCAAAACTGGCCATTTTTCTTAAAGAGCGGAAGGTCAGCTCAGCACAAGAGATGGCAGAGCTAGCAGACCAGTACCTGGAGGCGCAAGGAAAGAGCAATCTGGGCGTGATAAGGGATAAGGTAGGCGCAGCAGAGAGCCACGACGGCGATATCGCCAGGAGCAGCGAACAAAAGGGTGGACCCAAGAGAACACCTCCTTTATGCTTTCTATGCCACAAGACCGGGCATAAGGCAAGTGACTGCAGAAGTGGATACAGACAAACGCACACAGGCGTACGGTGTTGGGAGTGTGGTAAAGTAGGACATAGGGCCGAACAGTGCAGATATAAATCGAAAGATAAAGTAGCATGCTTTCTCGACAAGGGAAGAAGTACACAAAGGACCAGCAAAGCACAGGGGAAAGAAAATAAGGAAACCAAAATGTCACCAGTTACTGACAGTGTTTCAGAACACCATTTGGGAGTTATAATGCCAGTGGTGGAGGGTAGACTGCATGGTAATAGTATTTCAGTGCTTAGAGATAGCGGTACGAACACCGTATTAGTGAGAAGGAATCTTGTACGCGATGAGGAACTCACAGAACATCCACGGGGGTGATCCTGGTGGACGGGACCGTGAGAACAATGCCGGAAGCCATAATCGACATTGAGAGTCCTTATTACACGGGTAAAGTAAATGCAAAGTGCGCAGAAGATCCTCTATATGACCTGATACTTGGCAATATCCCCGGAGTCCGAAAAGTGGACTGTCCGGATCGAGAGTGGCGCAGACGAAACGCCGATATAGGCTCCCCAGTAAAACAAAACCTGGACGAAGAGTCCCACGGTAATAACGAGGGTATGTCGCCAGTCATGAAGAGCAACCCACCACAAGGAAGCCGGGGAACCGAGAGTCTGAGCACAAAATCAAAGGAAAGACCGAATTACACGCAGATTGATAACGAAGTATCATTTGCAGTGAAGACGAAAAATCAGGTCGAAAGTGAAGAAAAACCACTGCCACAGATTAAAGTACCGGTCATACAACTGCTGGAAGTAACAGCGCTACAACTAGCGAAAGAACAGAAGTCGGATGACAGTCTGCGGCGATGCTTTGAGAACCTTGACAAAAGGGTGAAGAAGTGGAGATGTGATGTGACGACACAGTACGTTGTGGAAGATGGTATGTTGTTTCGCCGATGCAACTTCAGCTCGGGGGAAGCCAGGCTTCAGCTCATCGTACCAACAAGGTATCGAGAAAGTGTAATGGAGCTCGCTCATGATGGAATCATGTCTGGCCACCAAGGAGTAAAAACTACCATCGCGCGAGTAGCGGAAGAGTTTTTCTGGCCAGGAATGCAAGGGGATGTGAAACGCTTCGTGCGATCATGCAGTGTGTGCCAGCGCACAATACCAAAAGGAACTGTGAAAAAGGCACCACTGATACCTATGCCCATAATTGAAACACCATTTCACCGGGTGGCCATTGACATCATTGGACCAATAACACCGAAGTCAAGTAAGGGGAATCGATATATTTTGACTATGGTCGACATGGCGACCAGGTACCCAGATGCAGTGGCGTTGAGAACTATTGACACACCACAGATAGCAGAAGCCCTTGTAGAGATGTTCTCTCGATATGGAATACCCAAAGAAATTTTAAGCGATCGAGGTTCGAACTTTACCTCAGATCTCATGAAAGAAATAAGCCGCCTGTTATCGTTTAGGCAGCTATTGACCACTCCATACCATCCAATGTGCAATGGGCTAGTTGAAAGATTCAATGGCACAATCAAACGTATGCTGCGGAGAACGTGTCAAGAACGGCCCACCGACTGGGACAGGTATATCCCCGCACTTCTTTTCGCTTACAGGGGAGTACCCCAGGCAAGTCTAGGATTTGCGCCGTTCGAGATGCTGTACGGGCGCAATGTGAGAGGTCCATTGACCATACTTAAGGAGTTGTGGTCGAACAAAAGCTTAGATGAACAGCTAAAAACTTCCTATGGGTACGTGATCGAACTAAAGGACAAGCTAAAGAAGACCTGTGAGGTGGCGCATGAGAACATGGCAGAAGCGCAAGCTAAACAAAAAAAATCGTATGATCAGAAAAGCTTGGCTAGACGTTTTGAGCCAGGGGACCAAGTACTCATATTGCTACCCAGTGAGCACAATAAGTTGACGATGCAGTGGAAGGGACCATACGAAGTTACAAGACGAAAAAGTGACGTAAACTATGAACTGCTGGTAGGTGACAAAAGAAAAATGTTCCACGTGAACATGTTGCAGAAGTACGTGGATCGCGTGCACCCGAACCAGAGCTGTGGAGTAATGGTGATCGAAGATGATCCAGAAGACCTGGGAGAGATCACAACACCTAGCCTAAAGAGACAACAAGGGGCTCAGGATGTGCTAATTAATCCCAGACTTAGTCAGGAACAAACGAAAGACCTGGCTGACGCAAGCAGAGAATATGAAGACATATTTTCTGACTTACCAGGCCGAACACATGTACTACAGTGTACACTAAGATTGATGACGGAAAAACCTGTATACGTGAGACAGTATCCCCTACCTTTTTCCATCCAGGACAAGGTAGAAGAAGAAGTAGAAGAAATGCTGAAGTTAGGTATTATTGAACGATCCACTTCGGCCTACAACTCTCCCATTGTAATGGTAAAGAAACCTGACGGGTCCAATAGGCTCTGTGTAGATTTTAGGAGATTAAATGATGTACTGGTTGCTGACGCGGAACCAATACCTAGAGCAGATATGGTATTTACCAAAGTGGGCCAAAAGAAGTACTTCTCCAAACTAGATCTCGCGAAGGGGTACTGGCAAATACCTATGGAAAAGTCAGCCAAAGAGAAGACCGCCTTTTCAACGACCTCCGGTCTTTACCAATTCCTGTTCATGCCGTTTGGGTTGAAGACAGCAGCAGCGATGTTCACAAAACTCATGAGACGCGTCCTGGAGGGTATACCGAACGTGTACCACTACATTGACGATATTCTAATTGCAACAAATCTTTGAACGTTTAAGGGAGACCAGGCTCACGGTGAAACCGAACAAATGCGAGTTGGGATTCAATTCCATAACTTTTCTGGGCCACAAGTTGGGCATGGGGCAGATTTCACCGAAGACGGAAATACTGGATAAGATTCAGCAAGCTTCGGTGCCGAAGACGAGAAAACAAGTGCGAGCCTTTTTAGGCCTCACTGGATATTATAGGGAGTTCATTCCAAGATACGCAGAGATAGCTGCACCACTGACGGACCTCACCAAAAAGGGGCAAAGCAATAGCGTCCTGTGGAATGCGGAACATGAAAGAAGTTTCGAAGTGCTTAAGAGCAAGCTAGCAGAACCCCCAATTTTGTTAGCACCAGATCTGTCAAAGACGTTTGTCTTACGAACAGACGCATCAGACGAGGCAGTTGGAGCAGTGCTTTTGCAAAAACACGAGGGCATGCTTCACCCAGTGTCTTACGGTAGTCGGAAGCTTAGCCCGAGCGAGAAGAACTTCTCGGCTATAGAACGCGAATGTCTCGCGCTAGTGTGGGCAGTAGGCAAATATGCCATATACCTATATGGAAAAGATTTCGATGTTGAGACAGATCACCAACCGTTAGAGCACTTAAACAAGGCGAAACTCAACAATGCCAGAGTGATGCGATGGAGTTTGGCCTTGCAAGAGTTTACTTTTCGGGTCAAGTACATCAAAGGCAAGGATAATATTGGAGCGGATTACATGAGTAGGGTATAAGCAATAGGTACAGACAAATAGAGTGAGCAGCTGGTGCGGTAGGAAAATCGGTACCTGCACCGCGTTGTAAAACAGGGAAGACAGTGATGAATACAAGTGATTCAGTTATGGTTTATTGTAATTGACTGTCTATCTATGGGACCGGAGCCAAGGTGATGTGCTTTGTGTGAACCTGATATAAGACGTTCAGGACTTTCAAGAGACAATTAAGTTAACGTGAGCAGCAAGACAGGGAGGCTTCGTAGTCGGTAAAGCATCATGACGAAGAAAAATTCAGCCCTACTGAATTCTGAAGAGGGGGGTATTGTCATGCTGTGAGCTGTTGAAGAAGAGGTGGAAGAAGAGTGGCAAGGCTCGGGCTGGAAGAGCTCGCGGCAAGCACTATTCGGCTGCGATCCGAACAAGCGACCGGCTGCGCTCGGCGATGCTCCGAGCAGGCACCAGCGGGCTGAACCACAGTTTCGACGGTGAGCTGACAAATTCCCGAAGCGACGGACTTCGAGGGTGAGCTGACCGATTCCCGAAGCGACGGACTTCGAGGGTGAGCTGACCAATTCCCGAAGCGACGAACTTCGACGGTGAGCTGGACAAATCCCCGAAGCGACGAACTTCGACGGTGAACTGGACCAAATCCCCGAAGCGACGGACTTCGACGGTGACCAGGACCAGGTCCGGCAGTGACGATCTTTGACGATCGACCAAGACCCCGAAGGCTGAGGTCAACTGCAAACCTATCATCAACGGAACTGATTGTGAGAGGAACCTCTTTATTGCAACTGTACATTTGTAATTAGTTTGGCTAGTTTTCTTTTAATATACTTTCTTTTGATACATCGACAGTGTGTCCCGATGCCTCATTTGGTGGTCTGACCATACCAGAACCCTACAGAGAGTTTCTTGGACTCATAAACTTTCATCGAAGATTTATTCCACACTGCGCACAAGCTATAAAACCTCTGACAGACTTGCTACGTGGCCAACAGAAATCCTCCACGGAAATACCGTGGTCAGGCAGCGCACTAAAGGCTTTCACCGCTGTAAAAAATGCCCTTGCCGACGCCACACTTTTGGTGCACCCTCGAAATGACGCTCCAACGCGCATCATGGTTGATGCTTCGGAAGTTGCAGTAGGAGCAGTGTTGCAACAACAAAACAACAATGAGTGGCTCCCACTGGCATTTTTCTCGCAGAAACTCACCCCGGCGGAGACACGCTATAGCACGTTCGGACGCGAACTATTTGCAGTTTACGCAACCATTCGCCACTTCCACTACTTCTTGGAAGGCCGAGTGTTTCACGTGATGACCGACCACAAGCCTCTCACCTACTCATTCGCCGGAAACCACAACTCCTATTCTGCGAGAGAAATTCGCCACCTTGCTTACATCGCAGAATATACTACAGATCTACGCCATGTCGCCGGTATTGCCAACACGCCAGCAGACGCACTATCTCGCATTGGAAATGTATCTCCGTCTCCAGTTGTCAGTTTTTCGGAATTGGCCTTGGCCCAACAGGAAGACGCCGAACTGCAAAAGCTACGCACGTCATCAACATCTCTCAAGCTGCAGTCCATTACATTGCCACTTGCCACTTGTGAGATTATTTGCGATATGTCAACTGGCACACCCAGACCCTACATTCCTCCAAAATTTCGTCAGGCCATTTTTCACGCTCTGCATGACCTCAGTCATCCGGGAATTCGGGCCACACAACGCCTAGTTACATCAAGATACATCTGGCCCCGGATCAACGCAGACATCCGTCTATGGGCGAAGACTTGCTGCAAATGCCAGCGCTCAAAGGTGTTTCGACACACAAAGACACCGCTCCACCCATTTCGACCGCCGGATGCCAGATTCGATCATGTACATATAGACATCGTGGGCCCGCTACCATCATCCAACGGATTTCGCTACATATTGACATGTGTAGACAGATTCACGCGATGGCCTGAAGCTGTTCCACTCGCAGACATCACAGCAGAGACCGTCGCCCACACCTTCATAACCACCTGGATCTCACGGTTCGGTTGCCCATCTATCATCACGACCGACCGTGGCCGACAATTTGAATGCGCGTTTTTCAAGGCCCTCACCAACATCTTGGGCGCGCGCCACATACACACGACATCGTACCATCCTGCCGCAAATGGTATGGTTGAGCGCCTACATCGCCAACTGAAGACGGCACTCATGACTAGAGAAGATCGAAACCATTGGGTCAACCATCTTCCTCTTGTTCTCCTTGGAATTCGCGGCACCTTCAAGACGGATTTAACTTGCACCTCAGCCGAACTGGTTTACGGCACTACACTTCGGTTACCAGGAGATTTCTTTACGTGCACACCATCCGCACAGCCTGACATGCCCTCATACCTTGAAGAGATGAGAAAATTCTTCACTTCTCTACGGCCGGTCCCACCAAGACAACAAACACAAAGACAAATTTTTACAAGTGAAGATCTGGATACGTGCACTCACGTATTCTTGAGACGAGATACGGTACGCGCACCTCTCATTCCCCCGTACGACGGACCTTTCGAAGTCATCTCACGCACCGACAAAACTTGTACGGTCAACATCAATGGTCGTCATGACGTTGTCACACTCGATCGAGTGAAACCCGCCTACTTGGACTCTTCTCTGACGGACCCTGTGCTCCTGCACCATCCATCAGCCGTCACACCTACTCAAGTAAAAGCCTCCGTCAAATCACCGACTCCCCAAAGGACCGTGACGTGGGCCACAACCACCCGGGTTGCTTCACGACACTAGGGGGGGGGATTCTGTAGCAGAGCCGACATGTGCCACAACCACCCGGGTTGTAGAAAACACCCGAGGAAATGTACTTCCAGACTAAACAACCCAGGCTCCACTGCGCCGAGCACGGTGCCAGTGGGCGCGCCAGCTCATGCTACCGCGTGGCCTCGGGAGCCGCGAGAAA
The DNA here is from genome assembly GCA_013358835.2 of Ixodes persulcatus. Lineage (NCBI taxonomy): Eukaryota > Metazoa > Arthropoda > Arachnida > Ixodida > Ixodidae > Ixodes > Ixodes persulcatus. The sequence continues at coordinate 140,761 of JABSTQ010010679.1, forward strand.
TAAGAGAATATATGCCTTTGTCTAAGCTCTGTGCCGGACGTCCCTTTTCTTCTCCGGTGCTTTCGAACACACCGCCGACAAGCTATGCCAGCAGATAATGAACAGGGGCTGTGTGCGGTCCACGGAATAGCCTTGCAGACGACGCTCGCAACAGAAAGGGCTTTGTGCGCACGCGATTAATCTCTCCCGTGACGCCGCATTTTTCCGCGGCACAGCGCTGGCCGTCCCGGTGGTCGACGATCGCTCGATATTATTAAAAAATTGGGCGACTGTACACTCGTCCTAGTCCTCCACAGGCTGTGGAGACCGAGGAGCATAAACATATCGTACGGGATGCCACCTTCGTTCTCTGGCGGCAAGAAACGATTCCCATACGCAGTTAGAGGCATGTCGTTCTTCAGCGTGTGCTGAAGAACATCCCACAAGAACACAGCGTCCCAACAGTCGATGAACACATGCTCTATAAACTCGGGAACCTTACAAAGACAACAATTTACAGACCATGGCACAAAAATATATTTTGCTTCGAGCCACGGTTTAACCGGGAGCGCGCCGCAGTGTAGTTTAACGAAAAAAGTTTTCGACAATGGTTTGACCGGCATACTCTTTACCCTTTTGAGTGCGTCCAGCCTTGAGCCCCACCAGTACAATGGTCTGTAAAGAGGGGAGGGCAACAAAGCGTCTACTAGATCTTTATACAGTCGTTTTCGATGCACAGAACTAAGATACTCCATAGAAAAACGTACCGCTAGAAAAGAAACAAAAAGTATTACTTCGCGAAGGAAACCTTGAATACTGGCGCAGTAACCGTCACCGGTTGACACTACACTCTTAGAAAAACGCTAGTAGTATTTACTAGGTAAGAGCTAGTTACTGCTTGTCACATATGTTACTAGGTACCTAGTAACCTTAGGTAGTAACGGTCAAGCTAGTAACGGTTACTAGGTCAAGAAGCTAGTAACTGTTAATAGCCTCAAAGTAGAATCCATGTATTTTACTACCTCTAGCTAGTAACTAGCGCAACCTCCCGACGGAAGACCGGAAACGCAACTAGTCACGTGATTTCCTGTGAAAAAAAAAGGTGTGGGGCTATGCCACTTGCCATCAGGTGGCAGGCGCAACAAAAATTGAAGCTGAAAATGAGTAATCTAGGTGGCGCTAGTCAACGTCCAATTTATGTACAGAAAAAAGGACGCCGATTATTTATAGTTTATTTAAATTCTTGAACATTCGCAAGTAGATACATATAAACCCACATTTTTTAGCACACAATCGACACAATGCATTCAACACAAACACACGATCACTCTACTCGCTAATTTACGGGTGGGGGCAGTGACTGAGACGCGTTAGCCCACTCAGCCACTTCCACCCTGCTATCTTCCTTGATTGTCCTTAAGGATCTCATACACTGACCATTTGAGTGCGCAAACTTGTCGTCGTGTATCAGCACATCAGTTCTTCGCAGTCGCTAGGTCAGTTGCGCGACGAGGCAAACCGCATGAAAGCGACGGGAACAAGCGGCCAAGGCGTTGAGCGACATTTCCTGGAAATTAAAAAACCGAGCGACGCGACGGGTGACAGTGAGAAATTGCCGTCGCTCTCACTGTCTCCGTCGATAGTCTCGTCGCTCGGTAAATCAATTACATGCGGTTCAGCTTTTAAAACGAATGTGGTCGCCGTCGGCGAGAGAGTGCTTTCTTGCCGTCTCCCGCGGCGAACGAAGGCTGTAATTGACGGGGAGTACGACGGCAGCTGCACTCCTTTCGCATGCTGCGCTACAAAAATGCATGCAAAATTAATACTGCGTGCAGCTCGCATCTTATTTTTTGTAGTACACTGACGAATGCTCGCGTTTTTGGGGAAGATATCAAATTCGGAAAGACTCATAGAATGCCAAAACAGTTTTTTTCCATTAGTCCTAAAGCTACATACACAATTTAAGACGCACACCAACGGTTGTGACAGTGCACTGTCACGACCGAAGACAGCTCAATCAGGATCATTCAACCACCGAGCACACACAAACCGTGAAGAAGTTCTCAGTGTCGAGTAGGAGCAGGCAGAGAAAAGCTTCTTGAACTACGAAACCCAATCAAGTAACAGCGGCACCGGCTCGTTAGAACTATCCTCAGAGCAGTCCAGGTTCACGCACACACTCGCCCCGTCGAGCGCACGAACGCTAACTATGCACTCCCAACACGGGAACACGAGAACTGCACACGACACAAGGCAAAAACGGCAGGTTCACATCGGAGAAATTAGCGTCTAGCGAACTCCGACTGGCCCCAACTTGCTTGTCGTACAATGTTGCCAAGTTTCTCTTCTGAAAGAAAAACATTAGATTTAAAAAAAATACAAAAATAAAAAATATAAAAAAAAACGGAATGAACTTTTTTATTTGTTTTCGGAAACGTTTTAGTGTGTGCTACGTGGCTATTTCCATCCCAATTAAAAACCCAAAATGAAATATAAACAAACGAATGCAAACGAGAAGGAATGTAAGTAAGCCGCATGGCCATCGCATCAACAATGGCTGCTGCGCTCGCTGCAGCGCTGGCTTCCACGTCGGGCTGGTACGGAGGCTGCGATCGTTATAAAGTCAGCTCCAACCCTTAAACATGCCCCCTAATACAATATTTGACGCTACGATTGCGTGTGGATACCTTCCCCTGCAATCCGAAACAGCAAGTACGTCGCTAACGCTGGCAATCGGGTATGAAGCAAGCGCCGCCATCTTCTCCGCGCCTTTGCGGTAGTAAATAGCTAATAAAAAGGTAGTAACGATCAGAAAATGGTAGTAATGTGCTGCATTTGCTAACGTTTTACTACCTATCGCACGTTTGAGGCAGTAAATAGTTAGTGAAACGTAGTAACGGTCAGAAAGGGGTAGTAACTGCTGCAGTAACTAGCTTTTTACTAGCTTTAAAGAGTGTACATACTTAGGTAGCGCATTTCGCAGTCGCACCTGAATGACTGCGCGCAAAAAGGAATCTTGCTGGTCACGGGAAAAAAACGACACACTATTTGTCGCATAAACAGATGGGACCCTCCCAGACCGCCATTTCGAACAGATCAGAACAAGTTCGTGCGAGCAGAACGCTCCCAGCACGAACTCGAAATAAAAACGGCGAATACTCTGTGCAGCCTCTGTACGTCAAGGCGCGACATTGACAGCACTTGCAACATATGCCAAATTTTCGCGATCGAAATAAATTGCAAACTGTAGCGCGCGCGAACATAGACAAGTCTCCACCCTTCCAACCCTCCGCTTTGGCCTTCACTCTTTCTGTTTCTTCACTCCACAGTTGCGTGCAGTCCCGGTAGTGCTCGAGCGGCACACCGAGATACTTTGCGAGCAAGGCTGCAAACTTAACGTTTAAAAAAAACATTCCGGCTTGGAGTCCCAGTTCCCGTGCCAGAAACCGGCGCATTTCCCCCAGTTAATAACACCCCGCGTATTCTTACAAAACGAAGAAGCAACACGGAACGCCTCACGCACGCTGTCTTGATCGACGCAGAAAACCGCAACGTCGTCCGCGTAGGACAGAACTTTTACCTCGAAAGACTCCAGCCTAAACCCACGAATGTTTACATTGTGAATTAGTTTTAAACAAAAAGGTTCCAAGTACATTGCAAATAGCAAGGGGGACAGTGGACAGCCTTGCCTTACAGACGAAAGGACAGGTGCACTTTCACTAGCTTTCTTATTTACAATAATGGACGTCGTACAATTCGCATACGCCATTTTTAAACCGTCCAAGATTGCAGACCCGAAATTTGCGTGCTCCAAGATACGGAAAAGAACCCTATGCGACACCCGGTCGAGCGCCTTCTCTAAGTCTAACTGCAACATAGGCACACGGTGACCGAGATCATCGCAACATTCCAGAATACTTCTTGCTACATGAATATTCGTAAATATAGTGCGCCCTTTAATACCTGCATGTCTGATGCGGTCCCACGGGACTAGTTATGACATTTTGTAAACGTCTGGCCAGGACTTTCGTAAAAATTTTATAGTCAATATTTGTCAGGCTTATTGGCCTGTAGGAGTCGACTGACAAAAGCCTTACGGTGTCGTCAACCTTTGGAATGAGGACAGTGTGCGCCCTCAAAAAGGAGGGCGGCAAAACACGCTTACAATACGCCTCCGTTATCACCTGACACAAAGCGTCAGCTTCCTCCTTTTTAAACACCTTATAAATTCTGCACCGAGGCCGTCCGGGCCGGGCGTTTTGCCAGCAGTTAGTTCATCAATGGCCGTCTCAATCTCGCAAACTGTAATCGGCGCTTGTAATTTTTCGCGAACGTCATCTTGCAATTTGGGCATCAAGGGCAAAAAATTATCATTAAAGCTGTCGTCAGCAATAGCACTACGCGCAAAGAGACCACGGGAATCCTCAACAAATGTCCTTTCAATTATACCTTTATCGCGAGTTATCGAGTTATTATATCGTATTTCTTTAATCTCACTTCGCTTCGCCTGTCGTTTTTCATCACTAAGCGCCCGCACAACAGCGCCGTGGTACCTTTCGCAGTCGATGGTCTCCAGTTGGCTTTTAATACTTTTTATTCCGTCGACAAACTCGACGATCAAAAGGATGTTCAGCTGGCGCTGCAGCTCAATCTGTTTCTGTTTCGTCTGTTTACTGAGAATGGCACTCCTTTCAATAGCAGTCATTTTAACACCCTCTTTAAAAAATTCCCACCTCACCCCCCACAATGTCTGCTTATCCTCGTACAGTTCCATAAGGCCACGGTCCCACTGAATGTGGCAGTTTAGGTACTTTTTGGCAGGTCATTACTCATCTTCTTTTGAACATTGTTTTGTCGGATTGATGTCGTTCGAAAGGCAAAGTAATCCTCTTTCATTTGATATTATGTATGTATTGGTTTATACTGCTCATGCGCATTTGTAGCATTGCGATTATGATGGCGCGGACCCTCACTTGCTCCTCTGGTTCATGTTTCGTGAAGAATCATTTAAAGACAACACGGTTCCAATAGAGCAGTTTTGTTAAGATGATGTTGGAGCAGAATGTAACGGTATACTTTTTTGGTATTTGCACTACTTTGTTTTGTTCATCTCTCCAAATATTGCCCTAAAATAGTAATTTTTCAGCACAAATATGTTTTTAATGACATGCGCTAGGGCAATGAAATTAGCTACAGATGTAGTGCTTATAATTGGTAATATGCAAAAAAATTTAATGTTGTGTAAATTTTTTTTTGTTTAGATATTCTATGTCAAACGTAGCATTTTTTTGTGCTTCGAGTCACGGTGCTTCAAATGCCGCTGAGGAAATAATTAAACTATGATAAAATCTTTTCTCACATTTAGAACTAAAATGGTTGCCCAAAAGGTGGACGGTGGCTTTTTTTTTCATTTTCAAAGTCATAACGCTCCAGGAGCACTTCAAACTTACCTGTTTTTGACGCATATCTTTTTTGGACGTCAAACAGATTTATTGGCATCTAATAACATTTATTGCATGAAATAAATATACATTGCGATGTGTTCGATTTTCACAATGATCTTGCTTTGGTTTCTTGATAGGTGTAGAGTTTAGTTAATTTTAAAAACAATTAAAAACTGTTTGGGTGTTTTGTTGCACTACCTGCCCGATGGTAGACAAAACTGCTGATTTCTAATGTTCAAGAAATTTTCGCGGGCGGCGTTGGCGTCTGAATCATCATCAATGTCCATGTCTTTTTACCTTCACATTTAGAAAATATGTTAGAAGATTTACTATCGACAAATGAATGGATTAAGTACTGGGTCAGGTTAATAAATCTAAGATAAATAATTACACAAGCGTAGTGTGATATAATGTGTTCATTATTCGATATGATTGAAATCGACAAACAATAAAGACGAAAATGAAAAGAATACACCCGAGTTCACTTCGTGCCCAGAGCCACTAAATGAGCTGCGCTTAGGGTATCGACACTCCGTTCCCCAACATTGTTGGGGGCGCCGCCATTTTGGGTCTTGTGCAGAGCAAACGCAATTGCCGATCGCCATGATTCAAAAGCGCGACTTCCTCAGCCTTAGATCCGGCGTCAGGCAGCTGATGCAATATTGCTTGCTCTGTCGCGGACTGTTTAAACATTTGTGGAGGACGGAAAAGTGTTTCCTGTGATTTTAGATAAAGCTTCAGATAACTGGCAACCGTGATTTTAAGCCACAATATGCCCAAGTGTCGTTACTCTGAAGCGTAGCTTATTTAATGACACTATTCATGCCCTTGTTCAAGGAGCTTGTAATACCTGAAGGGGCCATGACGTAAGCCCCGTGGTTTTCACAAGCCACTACCTTTTGACGCCTGCCTCTTCCTCATTGTTCCCGCTAGTGCCACTAAATTAGCTACGCTTCAGAGTAGTGACACTTGGCCATATTGTGGCTTAAAATAATGGTTTCCAGTTATCTGAAGCTTTATCTGAAATCACAGGAAACGCTTTTTCGTCCTCCACAAATGTTTAAACAATTCACGACAAAGCAAAGCAATATTACATGAGCCTCCTAACACCGAATCTAATGCTGAGGAAGTCGCACTTTTGAATCATGACGATCGGCAGTTGCGTCTGCTCTGCACAAGCACCAAAATGGCGCCGCCCACAACAATGTAGGGGAACGAAGTGCCGACACTCTAAGCGCAGCTCATTTAGCGGCTCTAGTTCCCGCAAACCTCATTTCCCCTGACTGAAACTGAAACTAAATATGAATAATACACCATTATTATAGCTTATTTAGTTATAACCAACTACACATGATGAGAGGAGGAAGCGGCCGGGTAGGAGAAACGCGGGTTTTATGAGTGACCGTTCTAACAGTCTCAGAAGAGAGAACGCCAGCTTGCGCTGGTTTCAAAAAGATCCAAAGAAAAGAGGCGGCACGCTGTGTTCTTTGTGATTGTGCGTCTAATTTATATACAGGTATATTTGAAGATCGACGATGGACGTCGATCGTCTCGAGGTAATGTAACGTAATAACATTATATAAATAATAAACATAATGAAGGACTGAACGGCTCACTTTTTCAATTCATGAATTGTAATTTGGCGGTAGCCTATTGTACTGTTGATGCAGAGCAATATGGGGTGACGAGGTAATGATTAAATGATGAGGCTCTATAAGGACGACGACATTAGTGGGTGTCGAATCACAACGTACAGTCCCAGACTTGTTCCAAGTATCGTGTACCCAACAGGGGCGGATTTATGGCTAAGGTTTGGGGGGGGGAGGGGGGGGGGGGGGCGGTGGTGATTTTTTTTTTAATTGTGCGGGCTAGCGATTTTTGCGGCATCTACAAAAAGCAACTATTAATCGTGTTTTAACGTTTGTTACAGCCTAAATATTCCCACCAAATTTGTATTAGTTTCTTGTTCTTTTATATTAACCCGCACTTGTTGCTTCAGTGGTTCAAAGATTTGCACTATAAGTGGTAAAAAAAAAATAGAGATAGAGAGAGACATACGTGTGCATGGTTCTATATTCTATGTCTAAACAGTGACTATCCCCATTTAAGCAACACAGGCAATTGAGGCACGCGGCGTGAAAGAGTTTGTGCAGGGACTCGATCACACAAAATACATCAATTTAGACAAAAAAAAAAAAAAAACACCACAAAGACCGGAGAAGAAAGGATTTGTTATCAAGACAAATGTAAGACGGCCGAATAATATGGAGAATTTCTAATTCCTGGAAGAACGTGATCAAAATACCTTCTTATTTTCATTGTTATTTTATTGACTCACTCTCGAAAATGCACAGTTCTTGAGAAAAGTGAGCATTTAGTTGGAGTAATTAAACTCTAATAAAAAAACAGTGGGTGGGATTTCTCAGCGACTTTACTCTCAATGACTTGGTATTTTACGGGAAACAGCCAAACAAAAATAACTGTTCGATTCTTTATGGTCTTGTGGATCCGTGAAACCAATAGAAAACAAAAATGCGAGCTCAAATGGTCTTCAGCGCAGTGCCTAGGCGAATTGCGTGGAGCAACATTAAAATTATTTATTAAACAGATTCATGTTTATCTGATGAGATGAAGAAAAAAAAAAAACCCTACAATTGGGGAGGACAGAATACAGACATAATTATTTACACAAGTTATCAACTTAAAGGTTCTTCAGAGCACGAACATCGCCTTCCTTCGTCGTGCTCCCTGCGCGTAGCGGTCTACCACCTTCTCTTGGTCGACGTTCACATCTCGGTGGACGTGGAGGAGGGCAAGACCGTTGAGTCGCTTTTCGCCACACCGCGATCGAATCCAAGTTTTAATTCGACGAAGGGTGGAAAAGGACCGCTCAGCCGTCGCAACACTAACTGGCAGTGTGGCGAGAACGCGCAGCAGAGTCCTGATGTTGGGGTAGAGCTCTGGCTCCGACTCTTGAAGTGTCTCCACAGCTGTCGATGGAAGAGGCCCCTTCTCTTGTTCGCGTCTCCATTTCGCCGCCCACAGTGAAAATTCGGCTCTGATGATGGTCTGCAAAGCTACATCTCCCATTCCGAGGAGCACGCCGTATTTTGCTGCCAGGATACTGAGCTTTCCTGGAGCTCCCTTCTCATTCACATGGCGAGGCAAAAGTGTGTTGAGGCTGTACACTTCCAGCACCTCTTCCGGAAAACGCTGCTTAAGATCTTCTACGACAGATTCCACAAGAGGAATGTATACATGTGCGCGGAAGTATGACTCGGCTGTCTGTGGAGGCAATTTTGCGCAGTTCATTTGTCGTTGGACTAGACGAGGCACATCTAGTTGGGCTCCCATATTCTCGGCAATTTCTTCTGCATGCGCGAAAATTTCTTTGAAAGTCTTCTCGACGTTTAATGGGTTCCGCTTTTCGCTCAGGACGACGATTGTGTCTTTCACGATGTCCGAGGCACTGTTCATTTCCAGATCCGGCTTTTGGAGCAACCGACTTAGGGGAAGCGTGACTGAGAGTACATCGTAGAGAGCTAGGGTTGCGATTACAAATTCGGCATCCAGGATTGATGTAAGCAGTGATCTCGCCTTGGCAGCCGAGCTTGGTTCTCGCCACTGCGAAACCGTTTCCAACGCCTTTGCGATGCTTCCCAGGCTCTCTCTAAACTGCAAAACAGCGTCGTGACGTTCGACCCAACGTGTGTCGCATAACTTGGTCAGCTGTTTGCCAAGCTGGAGTTTCAAAACGGCGTTACGCTTGGGCGAGGCCGTAAAAAACGCAATGACTTCCCGCATTGTCCCGGTGGTGTTTCGGACACTTTGCACAGTTGATGTTTTGGATATAGAAAGGTTCAAGCTGTGGTTGAAGCAGGGGCATCGAACTGCATGCACGGCTACTTTTTGAATTTCCTGAATGGCACCGCAGAGCTCGGAGGTCATTACTGAGCATCCGTCTGTTGCAATGCCTACACAGCCTTTGGGGTCGAGAGACAATGACCTCAGTAGACTTAGCACGATTTTTCCGAGCTTGGTACCAGTCAGTGTTGGCTCCAGTGCGTCGTCTTCGTCTTGCTCTTCCTCGTCGGACCCGCTGTCCGACATGGACGAATTCTGATTCTGATTTGAATCTTGAGGCTTGAGTTCTCGAGGATCTAAGAAACCCACAAAATCTTCTCTGATCTTTAAATCATGTTCATACCTCAAAACAAGAGATAGCTGAGACTTGTGAGCCACGTCGGTTGTCTCGTCGAACATAATGCCATAATATTTGCTCTGTCGAACTCGTGCCAAGATCACGGACAGAACTTCGTCTCCGCAACATTCAATAAGGGCATTTTGAGTTGTTTTGCTTGTGAACATCTTCCTTCCTGTGGCTGTGGAGAGATGTTTTTCGAGGGCATGGTCACCACATTTCACTCTGAAGCGCAGCAGCTCCTTGAAGTTTCCTCCATTCTCCGAACTGTCATTGCCGTTCTTCCCAGTGACCACTGGGCCGTCATCCCGATGTCCACGGAAGGCAATATTCTGCCGGGCCAGGAACACAACGTTGTCGACAATCGAGAGAAGCCGCGCGCGGTTTTCAGACACCTGCCGCATTCGCTGTGTATCGATCTGGTTTGCCACGACCCTTGCTGGGTCGCGACAAGTTTTCAGAAAAGCCTTGCCCGCTTCCACTGCTTCGATGTGATATCTAGCTTTGGAATGGGTTTCCAAAGCTCCATCTTTCCCCAGAAGCTTCGCGAATTTTTTCAAAGGCTCCGTTACAAGAGCCTGAAGGGCAACTGTCTTGTGTTTCCCCCCAATGTGCCCGGTGGCAAAAAGAGGACAAAATTTGCAGAACAAACCTGCCTTGGCATCCGAGACAACCAGCCAAGGATATTTCAGTAGGTGGTCACTTCTGACGTACCTCCGTTCGACTGTTTGTCCCTTGTTGTGTTCGGAGAAAGGGAAGGAGTAACCTTGCGGTGGCATCCAATGGCATTCGAGTAAGCCAACCACGGTGTGGTCGTCTGGCCTCGCCCCAACGAAGTTGCCAATGTCATATTGCAAACCAAAGTCAGCTGCTGGATTCCGAAGTGTGTGGACGGCCGGGGCTAGTGGGGTAGTTCCGTCAGAATTCTCGACCATGGGCGACGGGAGAGCCTCAATCGTGAGTTGTTCGTCCACGCCATCAGACTTCAAAGTGAGCTTCGAGTCGTTGCTTGCAATGTCTGCCTCAGTGACAATCTTTTTGGGCACAGCTTGGAAGAAGTTATGCAGAGTGGTACTTTTCCGCTTGGATGACTTTGGTGGACCATCTTCACTCTATGTAAAAAACACTTGTTTTACTAAACAGATAGAACCCATTCATAAGTGACGTAATTTATAAATACCACGAGTGACTGATTCAGCACTAATTACCAATATCAGCTGTGCGATCTTATGCGTCTCAAGCCGAAGTGTAAATGGAAGGTGAAAGTAGTAAAGGCTGCGTACACAAATACAAAGGAAAAATTATTACAAAAATTAGCTCAATATAACATACCAAGTCCCAAACGCTGGTTGGCTGGGAGTTCTTAAGCCATCAGTGTCCTTCCACCCCACAAAAAGATTTAGTGAGCAAATTTCGCATAAATATTTTGATTATCCATCGACCGAAAGAAACGCCGCACACAGTCTATGACTAATTTTTATGCATAGAAAGAGGAGGAAACAATTAATGTCTGCAGCGCGATGTTTTTTTTTTTATGTCGCTGCGGATGGTGGCAAAGAAACGAACAATTCACACGTTCCATTTAGCTTTTCTTTTCCTTACTATCTATGTCAATTACTTTTTCGGCATGCGTCACGGCTACCAACCACCTCATACGCGAGCGAAGTGCAGAAAATGCCTCGTTATAATTTGTCAAAAGAGCAACGTCATTTTACGGACTAAAGTGCAACTCACCATTGTAGCGGCTTGTTCGAGGCGGGGTTTAAGCCGCACGTCCGGAGGCTTCCTGGCTCGTGACGACGACCATTCCCCGAAGTGAAGAACCCAGGGGTCCAGTGGAGGTGGGAGAATTGGTAACGTAACGAACGGTTTAATTACATGGTAGCGATACAGTCGTCAAATCCGAGAGAACCACGGAGCAGCCTCACGCTCCGCCTTATATAGGGTCCGTTTTCTCCCTCACTCTCCGCCAGGGCAGCAGGTGCAACCGCCAAGTGCGTTGCAGCAAAGTCCGCCGCGTCGTAGCCAGAAGTGCGTCGTAGCCATGGTTCTCCGCAGTTAGGCCATGCCTCTCTCCCCTTCCGGAGCGCACGAACCCACACGCACACACACACACGTCCCGTTGACGTCACGGACGCGTTGAGACTCGTTTTGGACAGGCTTCGACAGGCTTCGACAGGTGGGCGACAGTCCTGAACAGATCGTGACTCGTTTCGGGCAGGCTCCAACAGGCGGGCGACTGTCCTGAACAGATCGTGACTCGTTTCCGCAGCGTTGAAACTCGGAAGAAGGTCGCCGAAGGTTCCATTCTTAACAGGCTGCAGAACTCGACTCCCGGTTACTTCATCCGCCTTAGGCTCACTTTGTCTCTGGAGGTCAACAGCACTTTCTCGTTACCCGAATCACCGTTTTGCCCAGGAGTGAACGTGTGAACGACAGGTCGAAAGCGCCGCCACTAAGCTCGAACGTGCGCGTCACCACGTGCTCCAAGTCAATCGTCACTGAAAAACAGCGATCCGCGACGGAGAAGGGATGAATGGTGCAACACAGTAAAGAAGTCCACGTTTGGTTTCCCTCGCGGATCTTGAAGCTGCACTGTTCTCGGCGCTCTAAGCTACCCGACTGACTCCCCTTCAAAGTAGCCTGACCGACCGTTCCTGACTTGTGAAACGTGAGCGCTGGCATTCCCGAGGTACCTTCGCTCAGGCCCGGCGGCGCATGACTCAGAGCCCACACACGCACGCGTGTACACTGTGGTGACCCACGTTGCTCACCGCTCGAGAGAACTCGCCCTGCCTCGTGACCTTGCTGCGCTCCCGATAGACCGGTTCTTCCCACCCTCCCGCTTCGGGAGAACGTAGCCAAGGAGAGGGGAACGCCCGTCGCCCAAGACGGGAAGCAAAAATAAACCAGTTGAGTTTTGGTATGCGCGCCTCGCTATCGCCATCTCAACAACACCTTGTTATGACCCGTCCCATCTCCATGTGTGTGTGAGTGCGTGGGAAGCTTACCGAAGTATTTTCCTAGTCGTTAGGACCACTTTGGGGGAAGGATTAGCCCAGGCTTAGCCGAACGCTCGGGGCGTTGCCAGTCTGGCTGGCGTCAGTCGCTTCCGGGGAAGCGCCGCTCAAGGACTCCCCTCCCTCACGTCACGTGTCAACCCTTCGGACTTCTACCTGCGGCTGGCGCCGAGGCGGCGGAACGCGACAGTGTGTGTTCCGAGCTTTCCCGATTCTTCTCTGCCACGGTGGTGGGAGGGGGGATTAAACGGCGCCGGCTGTCTGCGGGGGAACAATCCAGGGATCGTTCATCAGCCAATTCGAAGACCTTGGAACTGTTTCCCACCCCCTTCGTAGGATTCCAGAGTGGGGGATAATCGTCGTCTCGCCTTTCCCAAACGTTAAGCTCCCCTTGGGGGAGAGCTCCGCTGGTCCGACTGCCCTCGGTCGCTTCAGGAAAAGCACCGCCCACGGAATCCTCCTCTCCCTCGCGTGTCCACAAAAATCCCGACCGTTCGAGAGACGGTCGTCTTCGGTCACATATTTCGCTATGAAATAAACCTGTTAAGTTTTCCCGACTGAGTGGTTCGGGCGTTGTTCGTGAGAAAGGTTGGACGCCAGCGAGATTACCATGCTCCCCGAGAGACAAGGCTGGGCGTCGACACCTAACAACCTCCCCTCCACCCCCTTAGCCGAGTCTTGCGGTCATAGTGGACTTTTCCCGCCTCTCTTCGCCTTTCAACCAGTGGTGCCAATTCAGCGGCACAGGATGGCTCCACAGAGAGACGGAGGGAGCAGGGAGCCTCGATACCAAAGCCGCCGCCTCCGTACAGGGTGGAGAGACGCTTTGGACGAGCTCGCGCCGCAAAGCTGCTATCTTAGGTTCTGAACTTTAAACAAGCACCGCTTTCCCTTCGCAGGTACATTTCGCGTCTGGTAAACTTGTCCACTCATCTCTCTCCATTTTTTTATTAAATAACAAAGACGTTGCCAAGGAAAAACAGATGGCCGAATCTACTGTCCCGCTTCGACAGCACAAATTTAGTTTGCTGACCAAATAATCGCCACACCAAAACCAAATATTAAAAAAAAATATCAGAATTATTTTTATTTTTGGCATCTCGGGGGGGCGGCCGCCCCCCCCCCCCCCCGCCCCCCCCCCCTAAATCCGCCCCTGGTACCCAAAGACTTTTCTTCACCCGCAACAGAATATGGTGAAATCAATGAGGATGCTGCATCCCCTGATCGACTGCTTGGAACAAATGGCCTCGTTGAGGTAAAGTGTCCCCGCTCCAAAAGATTCTTATAGCCTACCGAAAACGCAAAGGAGTATGAGGCGAAAAAAAAGAGCCTCGTGTGAAAGGTCCAAATCACCATCATAGCTTCTGCTACCAAATACAAGGACAGTTACACAATACACAAAGAGAGTTTTGTAATTTCGTTATATTTACACTCAATGGCATCGATATATCGAACGTATTCAAAGGGATGACACCTTCTGATCAAAGAACGTGGAGCCTTTTCTACTCAAGTTTTACATGAAAGGTCGGACTTCCGCTGGAATTCCTCACGTAGACGAGTTGTCCGATCGAATAAACTGTCATTACTACCGATCTGGGGATCTCTCGATCTTCGTTCGTAGCCCATAGTGTCACGAGATCGAGGGGTGTGGCTCTTCGTCCGTCAAACATTGCTTCGGCGGGTGTTTTTCTCGTGGAAGATGAGACCGTCGCGTGCTGCCGGAACAAGAACCTGGCGATTCTTCACTGAACTGCTTCTTCCGTAAGCTTTAAGAGGGCATTTTTTGTTTCACACACCATCTGTTCTGCGAGCCCGCTAGTTGCACGATGGTATGGTGCACTAATGTGGTGCCTGATGCTTCTCAAAAACTTGTATATTTTATTTGAAAGAATATTCGGCGCTTTATCAGAGGAAAGTATTTTCGGTAGGCCAAAAGTAGCGAAACGAGAGCGTAGAACGTCGATGACGCGTTTGGACGTCGAGGCATGCATCGTGTAAACTTCCAATCACTTACAGTACGCATCGACCATGACTCCGCAGATGCGGATACGTTTCGCAACCCACCGACTGAATAGTGGATCGTTTGCAGTTACTGTTCATGATGGCGCTAGACTCGAGGAAGACTTCGAGTCTTTCCGTAAAGTTAGCCCTGGTGCCAACACTTTTGTCGAAAGCGGTAAGTGCTCGAAACGTCGACAACGTCGGTAGCGATGTGCTGTGCTTGACACTTGACGCTTACCATTCGCTGAGAAGAAACTTGCTTGTTCGTCTGCCAGGAGTCGCCCGATATCAGGTCATCACCGCAACTCCGTGGCAACCGCCGAACCGCATGTCCCTATAGACCTTTCCAAAAACGAGCTTGTGGCCGGTGCCATTTTGAGCGTTCGTGCGTTTGGCGCGTGCTTTGCTCGCTTTCCGAAGCGACGAACACGCACGTGCTGGGCTGTGAAGATCGCACGCTGGACTGTAATTTTGTAAACATTGGAAAGGTCTATCGACCTTTCCAATGTTTACAAATCCACTGCCCAGCGTGCGATCTCCACAGCTCAGCACGCGCGTGTGCGTCTCTCCGGAAAACGAGCAAAGCACGCGCCATACGCACGAACACTGGAAATGGCACCGGCCATACGCTCTTTCTTGGAAAGGTCTATAGACCTTTTCTTTATCGGCGCCGCCATCTTGAGAATGGTGGTGCCGACGACGCCGTCTAGCGGTTTAGAAAAAGAAATACCGGCTAGTTCTGGCAGCACAGCTATCTGGGTAGGCAACGGTGTGGGTATGGGGGGAACTTGGCTAGACTTGGCTATGGTGGGCTGCAATAACTTGGTTGGAGCTTGTCCGGTTGAATCCAGCTGGCTACTCACAGGCCATCACCTTGCCTCCTCGAGAGAACGACGAGGAAGAGGGTGGGGTGTTTTGATTGAGTTTCCACAGCGAAGTATATATGAGCAGTTTAATGTAGTCTATGCAGGTAAGCTCTCGGCATTTGATAGCTCCATCTTGAGTGGTGGCATGTAGACCTTTTCATACCTTTCACATACCATGGGGCTTGCAGTGATAACCTAATTGGACCACCTGCACCGGGAATTAAAATCGGTCCTCTTGTCGTAGACGAAGTGGTCGTGAGCTTAAACGTGACGTTGAGTCTGATACGAATCTCTCGCGATTCAAGCTCGCAATCGACTGACTTCATAAATAAGGATTCTTGGGGAAAATGCGAAGCTCGATAACATTGCAGCCACACTCACGCTGCAGCTTCTTGTGTTCATGGCACACTTTCTGCCATTGTTCTTATGCTTTTTAAAATTATTTATCCATCCGACGACCACGTAGTGGTAGCCAGACAACCGTAGATTTCTGGAAATTGCAGCACCGTAAAAAGGAGCCCTCTGAACTACCTCATGCACGACGTCCGTTTTTAAGCCTTTTCGCCCATACCCTTGGCGGTTGCATACCCTGTGTCAGCGGGCAATCCAAAAATGCACCAGGTCGACGGTTCATCAGTTACTGGCTGGTTTGAGGTTATGCGAAAAAGGTCTATAGTATCAGCCAGACATTCTCGCATACATGAGTTTGCTGGGCCACGCTATTCAGCCAGCTGAGCACAGCTGGCAGCGGCGCGAGCAAGGCCACGAGGGGAACGTGATGGTGCTCGAGCCATCCCATTGTGAACCAGTATTTCGGCCACCCCACGGGTGCGTGTCGCCATCTATTGGTTGAACTAACACCTTGTTCAAGATGGCTGCCGTGGGACCGCAGCCTTAAATAAGGCGTCTACTTTTCATTTAAAAACTTCATCCGTCACGAAACAACTGTTCAACTTCAATAATGACCAATTCCACCCAGGCGTTTTGACTTTCCCCCCAAGAGTAAACATAACTAGAGCGTGATCACTGAAGGACACAGGCTGAACCGAGTAGTGGGAGCACAGAGGAACTAAATCCAGGGATATGTATGCTCTGTCAAGTCGGGCGTGGCTGTGGCCTTAGAAATGATGAAAGGAACGCCGCTTTTTGAGGAAACAGATGCGACGTTTTCTAATAAATTTTCTGCGACAGTATCGTTGAAAGAAAAAAAAAGCGCTGCAGTCGCGGACGTAGGCCTGATTCGAGCGATCCTCAGGCGCACAAACACAATTAAAATCGCCAAGCAAAATAACAGCTCTCTCACGGGTAATGTGCTCGTTAATAGCTTCGAAAAAACGCTTTGCGCTCGCGCTCGCGAGTCGGCGCGTAAACACAAATGACGCGCCATTCAACGTTAGAAAAAGAAAAATTGCAGGCAACAAAGCGGCCGAAGGCACACGCAAACATAGCCGTCTCAATCACACCTAGCAACGTTACTAAAACACTCAGTTGGGAAACTCGCCGTCGAAACCTGGGCCACTGGCGTCCACCGAGACCGAGCTAAATGCGACAACAGCGCCACTCTTTGTCATTTGTCTGTACTGTGGTCACCTTGAGCTTTTAGAAAGCCTTTTTTTTGCGTAAAAACAAATAGAAAAGACTCTTTTTGTATGAAATTTATTGGATTTTAGTACAAAATGAAGGGCGCGTGATGTTTTTAAAATCTTTAGTTTGCAAGGTTTTGTGGCACAATTAATATTGTTTTTATACAACCATGCCTCAGCGGTGCTTTCAGATGGCGCGTCCCGACCTAGGTGCATTTTAACTTCGGTAGCAAGACGCGGCGCGTCCGCTGGGGAGACGGGTGTGGCACGCCTGTAACCTCTTCCACTGTATCTGTTTCGGCGCCTGAATGGCCGATTAAAGCCAAAATAGAAGTGACGTGCGGTTCCTCGAATGGCCACTGCGGGAAAAATGGTGGCGTTGTGTTCGTCATTAGCTCGGTGCTGGAGGACAGATCGGAGACACTTTTTGAAGGCAGTCTCTATGGCAGTTTCCCAACTGAGTGGTTTAATAACGTTGACACCTAGTGACCGGCGAATAAACAAACAACAGCCGCCCGAAGTTTCATTGGCGTGCGCCAAACATACGTTAAAAAGAGTTCGAAAAGGCTGCACCATGCGGTCCGTCCACTCTTGGCTCTCGACCTTTGTCTCCTGAACAGCGATGATGTCAAGCTCGTTCTCAGCAAACAGTCGGCTCAGCTGGTATTGCCGGCGCCGGGCTGCGAGCCCGCGGACGTTAATCGTTGCCGCTCTTAGTGGCGCTTCTAATATCACCGCCATTCAGGGGGAGGAGGGACGGACCTCACGGCGCTTACTTCGGCTGGGAACGGCTGTCTGACCTGTCTCCTCGATGGTCTGGCGACTGCGCGATAGCCTTGCAGACGCCGACACCCATTCGACCTCCGGTGCGCACATTCAAGGGGGAGGCTTAGCTCCCTTGACTGCGCTTCGCCTCCAGATGGGCGCCGCTTAAGGGGGCGGCTCCTCTTGCTTCACCGCCGTAAGGTCCGTGGCGTCATCTACCCGCGTCCTTTTCGCGGCCGCGCCGCCCGCAGGGGCGTCCGGGTCGACCATGGTGACATCGTCGGCTGGACGCTCGTTGACCACTTTGGAGGCGACTACTGCCTCACCGGGCGGTGAAGACGTCTCCACCGCAGGCACATCCCGCTGCCCCGTCTGCCCTGCCTCGATCGTATGCGAGGTCGTGCCGCTGGTGTCCGGGGCCGCACCGCTTGCGGGTGCGAGCGGTTCGTTCACCACGAGACTCTCCTTGCCAGTTGAACCCGCATTGGTCTCATCGGCTTTGGCCTCGTCCATGAGGAGCTCAGATTTCTCCAAGCCCCCCTCAGGCGCAGCGGCCGCCGCGTAAGTCTGAACGCACTGGGAGCCCTCGTGGCCGAAGCGACGGCAGACTTTACACCTCGGGACGCGGCACTCCCTGCGGATGTGCCCCGTCCGCTGGCAACGGAGACAGAGCGGGGCCTTGCCAGGCACAACGATGAGGGCCAACTCACCGCCCTCCAGCAGCTGGTGAGGGATGTCGTCGAGAGCGACGCCCGCCTTCAGCCGGAGCACCGCCGTGCGTGTCATGGTGCAAACGGTCTGGCAGCCGTCGACAAGCCACTTTTCTCTGACCACCTCGATGTCCTTGCCATACGGCGCCAGGGCCGCTCTCACGCCGTCGTCAGCGACGTTGAAAAGTAGCCAATGCAGCTTCACTCGAACGTCCTGGTGGTACGGGTCGACGACGAGTCATCGGGGGCCCTTGACGGTCAGCTCTGGCGTGGCGAGCATCTTCTTTTTGCCCTCGGTGGTCTTGAACGTCACCGCCTACACGTGGTTCTTGCGGTAAGCCCCGAGGGCGGCAATCTCGGGGAGCAAACCGAGAGGAACCAACGTGTCGCGGAAGTCGTCGACGCGGTACGGCCGCCCCTTCATGTCAGCGTGAAAAAAGACGGTGTTTAAGACAACGGGTCCTGTAGGCACAGCAGGCAGAATGACTTGATAATCTCTGTTATCCTTAGCCCTGATACCGCGGCCGGCGTGGGCCGCTGACACCGCTCCTTTGAAGCCAGACATCGCACGTCCGTACTCTTCAGCGGCCGGAAGTGGAATCCATTCTGCCCCGGACGCGCTTGCTTGGGGACCCACGTGGCAGTACTCCCCCTCTGAAAAGATCCTCGTCTCGATGCAATGTGCAAGGAAACAAAACTAAGCAGAACAAATAAAAGAATTAAAAAAATATGGAGGCTCCTAAAACACAGGCCTATCAAGAGTAGCACGGGAGTGCATTTTGCAGTATTTTCTAGCGTAATATGGCTTGAGGCGCGCGACGTGGTCGTGGTGGGCGGCGTGATGATGTTCTTGTTCCAGCGGACATCAAAACGTAGTTCAAATCTCCGAGTCGACGAAGCAGCTTGTAGGGTTCGAAGTATCGTTTTTATAGTTTCTCAATAAGACGACGGCGTCGTATTGGCATCCAAACCCATATCCTGTTTCCGGGTTGGAGGTTGACAGGGAGGTGACGAACGTTGTGCAGGCGAGCGTCACCATGTTCGTCTTGAAGTCAGAGTCTGGCGAGCTGGCAAACCTCCTCTGCTCGTTCGGTAATCGGCATGGCGTCGTCGGTTGCGTCCACTGCTGAGTCGTGAAGTAGCATGCGCCGAGCATCGTTGTAACCAATTTACTAAGCACCAGGTGGACTTGTGTCATTCCGGTGGTCTCTTAAACTGCAGTGTTGTAAGCAAACGTGATATATACGGCAATCCTTGGCACCATGTCTTCCGCTTAACGTCGGCATGCATAGCGATTATGTCGGCGATGGTCTTGTTGAGCCACTCCGTCAGTCCCTTGGTCTGCTGATGGGATGTCGTGGTCCGCCAGTGTTCGGGGATGCTTAGACGAAGTATCTCCTGGTTAAGCTGCGCCATGAATGCTGACCCTGATCTGTAATGAGGACTTGAGGAGCGCCATGACGTAGTACGACAGGCTCGACAATGAACATGGCAACTTTCACAGCAGTTCCCGACGGAAACGTTTTTGTCTCGGCGTGTCATATTAGACAACTTGTGATTACGATTATTGAACGGTTTTCTAGGGTCGACTGCGGAAAAGGACCAAGTAGATTCATTCCGATCTCCTGAAATGGTGCAGCTGGCGGAGAAATTGACTGGAGGAGACCTGCCGGCTTCGTCGGGGTTTTTTGGCGTCGCTGGTACTCGTGGCGTGATCGTGTGTGGAGGTGGACTGTTTTGGGAAGCTTGGGCCAGTAGCACTTTTAACGAATACAGGCAAGTGTCCTGCTGTATTCAAGGTATCCGGACGTCGGGTCATCGTGGCAGGCTTGAGAGATCTCCTCTCGGAGGTCGGTTGCGATTATCAGCAGCCACGGTGAGTCGTTGTCCACAAAGGTCCTTTTGTAAAGTAAACCTTGCCGAATGACGAATGTTGGCCAGGCTTGTGAGAAGATACGTGAAATGGCACACCCACGCCTTTCAAGATGTTCTATTAGTGCGCGCAGCTCAGGATCGTTTCGTTGACGTTGTGCTATGTCGCCCATGTTCACTGTGCTAAGAAAGCACTCGCTGTCATCGTCGTCGCTGCAGCCGGAAGTTGTCTCTTTAGGGGCTCTTGATCAGCAGTCACCGTCGCTGTGCTTGCGGCCTGACTTGTAGGCCACAGTCATGTTGAAATGTTGTAGTCAGGGACTCCATCTGCGTCCTAATGCGTCCTTGAGGTTTGCAAGCCAGCAGAGCGAGTGGTGATCTGTGACTACGCGGAACTGTCTCCTGTATAAGTAAGGGCGAAACTTAGTGATTGCCCAGACAACCGCAAGACAGAATATTTTAGCAGTGGATTAATTTTTCTCACCTTGGACGGTGTCCGACTTGCGTAGGCAATGACTCGCACGGTGGCTTCTTGCACTTGTACCAGTATCGCGCCAAGTACTGCAATACTAGCGTCCGTATAAATTTCGGTTACCGCATTCTGATCAAGGTGTCCAAGAAAAGAAGAAACCTGGAGTCTTCGCTTCAGTTCGTCGAATGCCTGCCGCTGCTCCTCGGTTTATTCAACATTTATTAAACCTTCTCGGCACCCTTCGTTAGGTTTGTGATTGGTGCAGAAAACATTGAGAAATCACAAACCAAGCGCCGATAGTAGGCGAAAAGTCCAAGGAATCTTCGCACAACTTTCTTGCCTGTCAGTGCTGGAAATTCCGTGAGGGTACGAGTCTTTTCTGAGCCTGGGTGAACGCCTTCGTTGCTAATCACATGGTCTAGAAACTTTGGTTTGTCATAGGCCAACCGACACTTCGAATGCTTGAGTGTGAGTCCGGTGGTTAATATGGCTTAGAGAACAACTCGGAGTCGTCGCAGGTGTTCGTACAAGTAGCTTGCAAACACTACGACGTTGTCAAGGTAGACGAGACAGCTGTGCCATTTAGATCCCGCCAGCACGGTGTCTATGACAGGCTGGAAAGTTGCTAAAGCCGTGCATGGTCCGAAGGGCATAACCATGAACTCGTACAGTACATCCGGCGTCACTAAGGTTGTCTCCTCTCGGTCCCGTTTGTCTACTTGCCGTTCTTTAGGTCAATCAATAAAAAATATCGAAAATGCCGTAACCGGTCAGCCTGTCGTCGATACGGGAAAGTGGATAGACGTTTCTCTTCGTCACCGCGTTCAGCTGCCGGTAGTCCACGCAGAACTTAGGCGTGACATTCTTCTTCTTGTACAATACGACGGATGAGGCCCACGGACTGCTTGAAGGCTAGATTATCCCGTCGTTTAGCATCTCTTGAACTTGCTCCTAGATAACCTCCTTTACTTTTACGGAGACACCATACGGCGATTGGTGCACGGAGAGAGTGTCGCTCTTGGTAACAATGCGGTGCTACGCAACGGAGGTTTGGCGCACCTTCGACTATGGTGCAAAGCCGTCGCTGTATTCGGCAAGGAGGTTCATCAGCTGCCTTCGTTTCGGGTCTGGACGCTTCGGGTCAATATCGAGAAATGCAGGCGAAGTACTCTCTTGCAGAGGCGGCGAGGATTCTTCAGCAATCGTGGCGATTTTGGCGGACTTCCGGAGTTCCTCCACGTTGTCAATAGCTGCACCTTTCGTGAGGTGTTGCGTTTTTTGTCGGAAGTTCGTAACGACGGGAACAGTGTGTTCATCCTGAAGTTCAGTTACCCCCCTTGCGACGCCCATTTCACTTCAAGAAGTGATTAAATGTTGCCTTCCAGAACAACTTCGCCACAAGAAATTGTATCGGTCACGACGGGTACAACACATGATCGCGGCGACAGGTTCACGTGGTCCGCAGCGACTCGGACGGCAACTGACGTCATTTGGTGTTTTTCTGGAGGCGGAACAGGTGTCCGCAGCGTCAATCCGTTCTCTCCAAGGTCGATGACGGCGCTCCAAGGTCGATGACGTCGTAACTTGTCGCAGACGGCGAGAGACTCCCACTCAAGACTGAGTAGTCTTCCCCAGTGTCCAAGAGTGCCGGTGCGTTGTGGCCGTCGATAACAACGTTTAGGGTTGTTGGGCACCGTTGCAGGAACGTCGTTCCGATTTTGGCGTTGGGAGAGTGGGAATGTTCTGGCGTTTTTGAAGGATTTGTTTTACTTTACTCGTCTATGGTAACGCAACCTCCTGGCGTTGCCGCACTTAGTTTTCCCGGCGACGCAAGGGGGACAGGCTCTCTCAGTGGGGTTCGTGCGCTAAAGACGCTGAACGTCGTGTCAATGGTGAGCGGGATTCACGGCGGAGAGACGACACTGGGGATGGCGAACATCGGAGGTACTCCTCGATGTCGCAAGAACATTCACCGTAACGTGAGCGCGGGTCGTTTGGGTGGAAACCGCGCAGCCCCAGTTATCGGTAGGGGCATCGACGATAGATGTGGTCCGCTTCCCCCCAGTGATCGCAAAGCGGGCGCAGGTCGGTAGTTGCCGCACGTCGGTTTTTCTGGGCGTGGAACGCCCTGGGCGGACGTACTGGACTTGTTCTTCCTGGCCTCGAGGATACTGCGGCATTGGAGCGCCTCGTCGGGGTGGCGCCAAGGTTTGTCGGTCAGCTTGCGGCGGTCGTCGGGCCGTGGTGGCGTAGCTCAACGTCGGTTTTTCCGGTGTCACCGTCTTGATGTGAACTTTAGGTTGGATCGCCCGTTGTACTTCATCGCGCATAGTCTCGTCTATGGAGAGTGTCCCTGGACGACCAACTGCTAGCAGCAGCCGTTAGTCGAGAGGTCGTCCGGGAGTTCCTCCTGGGCGAACTCCCGAATAATTTTGAGGACGTCCGGGGTAGCAGGAACGTTTTTTCCACTAAGCAGAGTTGATGTAGCGACGCCTGAATGCTGCTGGTAGTTGGAAGCGCGCGCTTGGAAGGTGCGTTCGGTGTTTGTTGCCTCAGTGACAAAGGCTTCGACATGTTTTCGGCGGGTTGCGGACGAGGCCTCCAAAAATGTCGTCTTACCCAGCGCATCAAAACCCAAAGCTCCCTGTCGCCTTTGTCTTCTTGGTCGGCATGGCCGCTCATGCGTAGGATATCTTCAACTAAGCGGGTGACGCTTTCGTTCGGGCCTTGGGCTAGCATAAGAAGAACATCATATGCTCTCTGCCTTCGGTGTTGGGTGACGGACGTCCGCTGCAACTATAGGCCACGCAGGAGTCCCACGAGGTACGTGAAGCCTCGTGGTTCTCGAATCAGTGCCTCGCAGTACCCTCCAGCGAAAAGTAGAGGTTCTGCAGACACTTCTCAACAATCCATTCGTTTTGGCGTGCCACGCGCTCGTATAGTGTCCGATCTAGTCCTTGACGTCCTCGCGGATCTCGCCGATAAAGGGCGTCAGTGTACGTGGAGTGACGTGCAGGTAGGTGATAGATGGGGCGGCCGAGTTCTGCTCGGACATTGTCGTCGTCTTGGTCTTCCGCTTCTTGGATAGACCTCAAAACGCAGGGGGCTCTCCTTCGGTAAAAGAATCGAGAGCTGGGGCGTGACTGACTCCGGCTCGCGACACGGAGCCCCTTATGTATACGCCTGGGCTTCTTCGAACACTCGGCGTAGAATGTTCGGCGCGTACACTCTCAGAAAAATGGGTATATTCTTACACCTTTTGTCCAATATACGACACCCCGAAATTTTAGTTACACGTACAGCGCGCTGACGTCGAACCGACGTTCCCAACTTTCACAGGTGGCTTGATAGTTGAGTGGTACAACTAATTAAAATAGCTAATGTACGTGTTATTGACTACATAAACGTAATCGAGGTTTTCTTGCCATTACTGCAAAACCTCAGTGTTTTCTGTTTCTGTAGTCTTTGATACGTACTTTAGCTGCTTAAGAACAAAACTCTCGCCGTTCTCAAGCTCCTCCTAAAAGTTGAGGCCGTCTGTTCGACGTCAGCATGCTGTGCGTCGAGCTCTAGTTTTGGGTGTGGTATATGCAACAAGGGGTGTAGAAATATACCCCTTTTTAACGCAAAAGCATTGATTGTCTCATGGAGCGAGCCGACGTCATCAGCTTTGAAACCATGCAAAGCGGCACCTTAATGAAACCACGCGCAAAGCTAGCCAACGGCGCCTTTTACACTTGGGTCCCATAGGCTGGCGCGCGTCGACGAGGCTCCCATTGGCCGCTGCGCATGAGTTTGTGGGGTGTCATCCTGATTGTGTTATCACACTGTTGTGTTATCACTGATCACCGCGTTCGCTCGCCTCTTAAAGGACACATGCAAAGGAAAAAAACATTTTGTTTTAAACAGCTTAGATGGAAAAAGGATGTCATAAAACAATTTTACAACGAAGAAAAAATTTTAGAGCTATATTTACGGCGCTGTACGAATTTGTAGTTGGCGCCCGCTGGCGCCGCGGAAAAGTGGCCCTTATTTATCACGTGACTAGGCCTTTATTTGTCACGTGGTGCTTGCGCTCTTTCGGAAGCTTCCTTTGGACCCCAAAAGTAACTTATTAATCTTTGTTTCAAATATAATAAAAAAAAAACTAAGATTAATAAGTAACTTTTAGAGCCCAAAGGAAGCTCCTGAAAAAGCGCAAGCAGACGTGATAGACCTGTGCGCCGGTCAGATGACGGTGGCGGCGCCCCGAAGCAGACGAACTTGTGCGGCGGCGGCGACGGCGGCGTGGAGAAACGCGTTGAACCGGCGTTCGCACCATAGAGTTATTATAATGTACGCTAGAGGTTCAACTGGCGCTAGTGTCTATGCGACTTCCGGGAGGCAAATTGAAGCAGACAGCAACCAGTCTACTTTTCCGGTGCTCCTGTGCATTCCTATGGGAAAACGCGCGTGAATTTTGTCTCTTCGCCGGAAAATGACACGAATAACTTTCGTTATTTCGATTGTACCGGATACTATGCACCTTTATTAACATTGTAAAAGTGTAATTGCTTTAGCAACAGCATTTTTCTTTACCACTGACCGATGTTAAACTTCGCTATATTTCAGCCCCAAACCGTATGTTCCATGGCAGGTATGTAAAAATGAGCGACGATTCTAAGCAAAATAACAATCGAAAAGAATGTAGAGTGCGTTCAAGGTTCGCTGGAATTCCGGTGGCGCTTATATATTGCTAATATGCCCGTTCTGTCACTATTTGAAAATGACTCCGTCGTGCGTCTTTACGA
Organism: Ixodes persulcatus; assembly: GCA_013358835.2. Lineage (NCBI taxonomy): Eukaryota > Metazoa > Arthropoda > Arachnida > Ixodida > Ixodidae > Ixodes > Ixodes persulcatus. Next base: position 166,464 of record JABSTQ010010679.1, read on the forward strand.
TCTGTTAAAAAAAAAAAAAAAAGAAGTATGTGGGCTACGAAAGGTGTCTTTTTATTGTTTCCTATGTCGGGCAGTTTTAATAGGGCACCTGTTCTCTGGCTTTTCCCTATTCGCAAAGATTTGGAGCGTGCGGGTGATGATTTGAACCCAGAACAAGCATCTTCGCACATATTCAGGAGCAGAAAGAATAAAGCAGTACTAATTTATTGCAAATCCGACTATATTACGTGGCTTTCAATTTATTTTTGATCGTTTGCATGCACAAAAAGTTACTTATCCAGTGTTACTGCGTAGTTCTTGCCGTCTCTCTTGGTTTTCCACATGTCATTCGTTCGTTTGGCACGTATATCCCCTATGCTGGAAAGCGCCGACGCCGTGTTCGCGCTAAGTGTCCGATAGTGCACATAAATACACGTACGAAGCTGTTTTAGCACCGTTTTTCGTGCCAAGAATTTCAAATAAAAACACTGTAACTGACCAATTATTTCGTCTGCGTGACTGAGAAATGTTCCAATGTGCCAGTAGGTACGAAATATTCGTGATTTTGCTCTTATAATCGAGCGCAGCGAGAAAATGCACTCGCTTTTTCCCATAGAAATGCATTACCGGAAGTCAATTTCCGACTGGTTGCTGTCTGCTTCAATTTGCAGCAGCACACTAGCGCCACTTGAACCTCTAGCGTACATTATAATAACTCTATGGTTCGCACAACGCTCAGTGTGCGGCGGCGGCGCTCGGGCCTACCACGTGACCAGCGGCGGCTCCCGCGGGCGCCAACTACAAATTCGTTTGGCGCCGTAAATATAGCTCTAAATGTTTTGCTTCTTTGTTGTAAATTCGTTTTATAATATTCTTTTACATCTAGTCTGTTAAAAAAAAAAGTTTTTTTGCTTTGCATGTGTCATTTAAGGCAGGTTTATACTCCAACGTAACGTTGACGGGCGCGGCGTAGCGCAGCGCGCAAAGATACTGATTGGTCGCAGATATCGAGTTCCTGGTTGCCGGCCAATGAAAGGCCCGCGTTCTGCGCTACGCTGCGCTCACTGCGCTCAACGTCGGAGTATAAACAGCCCTTTATTGGTTGTACGGCGCGTAACAATATATATGGCGCATGAAATAACCCAAGGGGCTCGTTCTGCTGGGAAGTACGTTGCTGTATGCTCATTCCTCGTGCCGCAAGGCACGCGGCGGATTGAACGATCGCTCACCCGATGGCGCTGCGTGTCCGCGAGGCAGCGGCTCCACCGTTCCACGTCCAAGGTCAGCGCTTTACACGCCGCAGCCTAAAGGCCTACCCACATAGGGCGTATTCTCGACGAATTTACGCGCGCTTCAGCGAACGTAATCACGGGATTTGGCGGGCCCTTTTTTCACAGAAGGGAAGAGGGGGAGGTCGCCAAACCCCACATGACGCTTTTCGTTGACGTCTCCTTGGCGTTTGGTCCAGTGTAGCCCGACTCGCGCCTTTCATAGACCCGAGCAAGAGATGCTCCGAATCTAAAACTCCCGGCAGGAGGACGGCCGCGATCTCTGCTCAAAACCCTTCCTTTCGTAATTCTTTTCACATCGCCCGCAACATTGATGGTATTTTCTTCTGTCTCAGTCGTTCATCGCTCATTTCAAAAAGATATAGCGATTTTGTACAGTTCGCCGATAAACCGGCGAACGCGACAAGCGAGCTCCTATTTCGGCGGCCGAGTCAAGCCAGCCAGCCGGCCGCATAGCTAGGCAAGCCGATTCTCGAGCAACTTCCGGCTCTCAACTCGGGAGCTGATTGGCCGGCACCGCGCCGTACGCTTCCGGAAACGCCACGCCGAAATACGCGGATGCGCCGTGATCTGTCTCGTTCGGGTCGGATCGCCGAATACGCGTGTATTTACGCCGACCGAGGAAGCGCTCGTCCCGACGCCCGCTCTACGTCGGGATTACGCCCGCCAAAACACGCGCAAATTCGTCGCAAATACGCCCTATGTGGTTTGGGCTTTAAGAAGGGAGCGAAGAGCTGCGTGCGTGCTTTCGCATTCAGAACTCATAAAAAATGCTCAGATGTACCTCCAGCATTTTTTTTTTTAGAGTGTAGAACATTCGGACGTTAAACAAAAAAGTGGGTTTTCAAATTTACCAGGACGCTAGATTTACAGAAAGCACAAAAATGTGCGTCCGCTTTCAGGCATCGAACCTCGGTCCTTTGCGTGGGAGTCAAGCACGACAACCTTTCGGCGACGGACGCGCTTGCTTGAAGACGAGTGTGGCATTATTTCATTACTGAAATGTTATATTATTATTACTGAAATGTTGTCGTGTCTAGGCCACTAAATTATTTCCTAATATCTCGAAATCAACCACTGCATTTAAAGATATATCTAATAAGATTTTCACTTCGATTATTGAAGGGATATTTACACGAGTGATGCATTTCGGGGAGGGATGTGCGTGATGCCAGTGATCGGAGGAACCAGTGGTACTTCCTCCCCGACTCCAGCATTCACACGAACGGCGGGGAGCCGAGAGGGATGTCAGTGATACCGTACGCATTTAGTGGTCGCACTCTGGGCAACAGGGCCCGTGTGTGCGCTGACGAGTGTAGTAAAATGAGGGCGTTCATCTGAGGTCGATTCGCGATTACGGTAGCAGCGCTGTTAGGTGCAGAAAGCGAGAAACTGCTTCCTGCTAAATAAAAGATGCTTGTTGAATGGGTGGATGAAACACAAATGACGTGGAATAAAAAAAAAAGGAGCTGTATGAGGAGCGGCTTTAGGACGGCATTGATGAATATCGAAGGCTCCTTCCGTTGCCTCGAACGACATGCGTAACGGCGCAAGCCACGAGTCAAGCGATCTCGAGGCCACCAGCGGTATCTCGGTGAGCGAAATCTGCAAAGTTTCTAGACACGCGAACAAAATACAGCCAATTGCGAAGAGGTTCCACGCCAAGGCGGGGAGTGTTAGCGCAGCCCGAGCAAAAGTTCCGCCATCCCCCTGGGATGTCTATGTGAGTGCGGCTCCGCTCAAAAGCGTGGGGTTGTTACCACGCGGTGCTCATCCAGGGGAGCAAAGGGAGGGATTGCTCTCTCATGTGAGCACCCCTTTATGGAGAGTGACTCTTGGATCCCAAGACGAAAGGAAACAAACTGTTCGCAGTACACCCAATGGCCTTACGACATCCATAGTGCAGTTGTGAATCGCCTCCACGTACACTTCTCTTGCTGGCGGTATAGGGTCGCGTTTTTTACCCCACTAGAGGGAAAACGTTATACTTTGTTTTACATTAAGTTCGCCCGCAACGGAAGCTTCGATCCGAAGGAGCCGATCACTCCACCCCAAAGGTATCGTCAGAACACTCGTCGTCTTCCTGCATGTGCTGTACCGCCGGCTAAGCCAGTCACGGGCGGTGGTAGCGCCGTGACCATGCACTTGTGACTGTACTTGATCAATTGCACGGGGTCGTAGCGTCGCTGGCGGTTTAAGGATGTGGCCCCAGCCCATCCTTGTGCGTGCAAGTTGTTTTATTTATATTGTGCGCTTTGTAAGGAATAAGTATGTGTTAGTCGTTTCGTGACCTATTTCAAACTGACGCACGTATATTAGGTCCTAAACAGATGAGTGTATAGGCCTCTTTAGCTCATTATTAATCGCTGGTTGAATCTAATGAATCGTTTGAACATTTTTGTTTTTCATTCTTCATTTGTTAGCACGTTTCGGTTTAAATATTTTTACACTTTAATGATTCTTTAAATTTTGTTTGTGTGTTCTTATTTACAAAATGACTAATATTTTAAAATTACTTTGTTGTTCTTCTAGCTTCTTGTTGTTTCGTAAGAAGCATTCCCTTGCTTCTTACGAAGGAAATGCATCACGCCAATATACAATAACAACTAATATTATTAGTAATATAAAAAAAATATTTTAGGAGGAATATGTTTAGGTCCTTTTGGCAAAGAGAATATAATCTGAAAGTAACAAAAATCATGCTTTACTAAAGCACAATTTTTACTCCAAATAATTATCTTGTTTCGTCCAACACCTGTCATACGCGTGACATCATTTTTGTATTATTTACAATATACTCTAGGCCGTCTACAGGCCCAAGCAGGGTGGTACAATATATTGTAGAGTGTGACACTACAAACAATTTTACAACGTATAGCGTTCACGTCACGTGACAATAAAGCACAATATAATGTTGCATATTGACGAAAGCGATCAACAAATAACCGGCGTTATAACCACTGCGGAACAGAATAATGATGAAATAAAACACTACGGGATGACTCAATATAATTTTAAGGCATTAACAAAACCAAAGAAGTGTATATTATAAACGACAACATGCAAGAATTTGTGCGAGCGCATCACGTTTAAGTGCAGGCATCGACGAATTGTTCAACTGTAGCGCATTCAATTACCTCACTTCGTAAAAGGTTCCAATCAAGTGCGGTTCTAGGAAAAATGAATATTTGAATACATTGGACGACGATCGAAGGGCTTGAATTTGGCGAGAAATCTTTGTTCTTCTGAAGTGTTTGAACGGAAGGATCAGGTAAGGTGAAGAATTGATACCACTCTGCCTTTTCAATTTACAAAGCAGAAGCTTTAGTCTATATAGCTTACGATCGGAAACAGAAAGAACCAATATTCGACAATGAGAGCATTTCAGAAATAGAATCAGTCATTTTGTATCTGCCATATACATATAAAGCGTAAACTTTGGCTTCAGTTTCAGAAGAGTCGATTAGGGTACACGGATCCCATATCGTATTAGCATAATCAAAATTTTAAGTGTAGTCAATCTTGTTTATTCTGGTGCGAGTTTAAGTTTCTAATAAAAAATGTAGAGCCCTTCCACTCCACGTGAAGATGGTGGACCAGCGAAGCTGTTATCTTTACGTCTAGGACGATGCCTAGAGAACGATGTCTAGGACGACCTCAAGGACGACTTCTTGGACGACCTCAAAGACGACGCCTAGAGGACGACGTCTAGGGCAACGTCGAGGACAACCTCGAGGACGACGCCTAGAGCAAGACGCTTAGGACGACCTCAGGAACGACGTCTAGGATGACCTCAACGACGACGTCTAGAACGACCTCAAGGATGACTTTTAGGACGACCTCGAGGACAACGCCTAGAGAAATATTGAACGGCGGCAGTAACCAGACAACGGTGGTAACCAGCGAACGAAGGCGGCAAGCAGGCAACCGGCATGCCGATTGTCCGGTCGCCGTCGTCGTGCACAGATGGCGGTAGCTGTCAGGCGTTTTGTGTCGACACGCCGCTTGTCCGTGGGCACGATACAAGGGAAACTAGCCCTTAACAGCTCCGCTGTAAAACGAAGTTTTAGAAAGGCAGATGAACATATATATGTGCATACTCCAGCAAAGGCTATGAGAGTTACACTGACGTCTTTTTCACGGTAAACTCTAGAAACTAGGGAGCTATTAAAACTATAGTCCTAAATTAGGTGACGTTTTTCTTAAAGAACGTAATGCAGCCCTTTTTTTAAGTGTCATTTGTTACTTTTTGCATCATAACATGAACTAATATTTGTTTCTGTTTTAACTCTTCACTATGCAGTGAAAAACTCTGCGTGATAAATGTGCTTATTTTCTTAACACTTGCAGAGTACAAGAACGCCTACTACTGCGACACGTCATCGTGTGCCACTCTGGGTAAGCAGGTCTGACTCTCTAAAGCTGGGACATGTCCTCGACTTTTAAAGGGGGGATTTTGGAACACCTGGCAGAACAAATAAGCCTAGCTTTGCTAACTTGCATCTAATGAACGAAGGAAAAATACTGCAATGGTCTGAGTTTGCAATATATATATTTTGTTTTATGAGAAGTTAAAAAAGAGCTCCGCGCTCTTCCTTTAACATTCATAAAAGTTACGCACTTGCTGAACACTTGACTTAACAGATTTCTAAATTCGTCAGGAAGTGGTTACAACTTCATGAAGTGGCTTTATGAAGTTGTTTATTTGGAAGTGTAGTAATAATTACCTTATTGCAGTATAAGTTTAAGAAGGTAGGAAAACTCACGCAATACAGTGTGACGAATGTTTATCTTCAGAAAGCAAATCAAATGATGATATTCTGCTTTCATTTTCTCCTTTCGTTAAATTAAACAAAAATAGCTGTACGTTTCCAATTTGCAACACAAAATTAGCGGAAGGTCATATTTATTATATCTGCAGCATGTTTCCATTGTACAAACCCTCTGTTGTGAAAACGTGAACAGGCCGTGGTAATTTAGGAATTAGCAGATTTTGTGTAGTTTTGCGAAGTACTGCCAAAAGGGAACCCCTGAAGCTCATGACCTAAGCCGCGTGCCTTAGTCTCTTAATTTTCGTGCACCAGCCGTGACAGAAAAATATTAAAGAAAAACGTTTAAAAATGTGTTATTCTTTTAATACAATTCAACGCGTTTAGTTGATCTTTATTATCAGAGATTAATTCAAACATGCAAATATGGTTCTATAAAATAAGATATACTTTGACCTTGCAATACTGGTTCAAACCCCGCTGTCATATTATATGTCTAGTCCAGACTATTCGCAAGTGCCAAACCAAAGAACAAATTACGTATTCTAATTGTTTCATCGCATTTTGACATTACGATTAACTAACTTATTAATAATAGACATTCCCACAGAATGCATTTCGAATCGCCAAATAAAGTCACTGTTCATGAAAAATAAAATTTAAAAGAACCCGGGATATTGTGAACATTGCGGATATTCTGAAGTGTGTGTTGTGAACATTTATTAAGTTGGATTTTTTATGTTTTCAATTTCGCAAATAAAACATTAATTTCTGTATACGGGGCATGAACTTGTCAATATACACTGTGCAGTTTTTTAATACAGAAGATGGTTAGTCAGTCGATTTCAACAGAGTTTAGTAACGTTTGGCCGTAACAGCCGGCTGTAACAGCCAGCTGTAACAGCTAGTTTACTGTACACTCTAAAAAAAAGGTATAGTATTCTTACACCCCTTGTCCTATATATGTAGGGCTCCGTGTTTTCGGATAAATCCGAAAAAATCCGAAAAACACCCGCCGGTAAAATTTTAGTCAATTCGGGATTGTATAAATTGGGAAGAGGGGCAGTTCAAACTCTCTATTACCTCCTTAACCACCCCACCTCGAGCGGCCGCGGGCTAGATTGATGGATTAGGATGGGATGACTACGAGCTTCCTAGCAACTACCTCCGGGAGTTTATTGATTTTAAGGTATCGGCGTTTACCGAATCGCGCCTTGTGTGTGAGACTTTTGTCGTGGATAAATTAGTATTGCCACCGGCAATGGCACCAACGCCACATTCAACTGAAGACATTTCAATTGATACAAGCGCGTTTTATTTTTTATCTGACATACGTTTACATTCGGTTATTATTTATTTATTTATTTTTAATAGGAAACAAAGCAAAATTAAACTCCGAATTTCGGAGAATTGGGAATAAAAAAAAAAATAAACTGCGATAAACTCCGAATCTTCGGCAAAAAATAAACTCCGAAAAACGCCCTATGAATTTGACGAAAAATGAACTCCGAAAACACGGAACCCTATATATATGACACCCCAAAACTTCAGTTCGACGTACAGCGCGCTGACGTCGATCTGTTGTTCCCAACTTTCACAGGCGGATTGATAGCCGAGTTATACAACTTAATAAAATAGCTAATGTACGTGTTATTGACTACAAAAAAAAAAAAAAATAATCGGGTTTTTTTTGGTATTACTGCAAAACCTCAGTTTTTCTTTTCTGTAGTCTTTGATGCGTACTTTAGCTATTTATTGAGGTATATCTCACCGTTCTCAATCACCTCGTAAAAGTTGAGGCCGTCTGTTCGACGTCAGCGCGCTCTACGCCGAAATTAAGTTTTGGGGTGTCGTATATGAGACTAGAGGTGTAAGAATATACCATTTTTTCTGAGAGTGTAACGGCCGACAATAACGGCCGGCTGTAGCGGCCGGGCGTCCCGGCCAGTTGTTGTGAAAAACCAAAGCTGAAAAGCGTTAGGACTCAAGCATGCTTGAGTCCTCCGGCAGGATTTGAAATTTTGGGCCGGAGCATGCAAAAATTGAAGTCACTTGCGCGGTCGTGCGCTTTGAGGATTTTCACTGTTGTGCTGCGCCATCTCAAGGCATGTGTCAGAAATAAGAGCGAATATTCGTTAGGCGCTGCCGTTCAAACGCCTTCTATTCTTTCTTGGAAGGCCCAGTTTAAATTCTCTGTTTACAAGTCTTTCTCAGCTTGTTCAAGCTTGTATAATGCTTTTTTTTTCTCTTGTCTTCTTCACGACTTTACAGTCAATAAAAATAAATAGAAATAAAATTTATTAAAACTTGACGCGCCTTACACGAAATTCATGTTTTTTGTCCATTCAGTGGCCGTTATTTTTTTTTTTTTTCATATTATAGGGGGGTAATGCACTGCCGACGATTTTAAAAAGCTGTTGCAACGATATTCATTATAAAAGCTAAAAAAATAGTGCACAAAGCTCAACAAAGATTAAAAAATTGTAATTTTCCCGTATATCTTTTATTTAAACTTTGGTCTTCTGTTCTAAAGTACTTCAAAAGACGCGGTGTGGCATAGTCCCCCAGTGGCGATATTAGAATGCGGCTCATGAATTAAACCCGAGAATTGCGTGAGCACTTGATTTGAACTCGTAAACATAATTAGCTCGACAAGCATTCAGGTAGTGGCTCATGTCCAATCACTGGCAATGACGACAATAGCAAAACCCTAAGAATATCTGGAAGTCAGCGCGAGTCCTGAGCTTCGCCAACTCCAGCGCGTGACTATGATACGCATTGGCGGCATGTAATCGTTTCCAGATAACGTGGCCGCTTGTTCTAGCTGCGAGCTGAGGGAGAGAACGCTGCTGTTTTTTCTTGCTGTTTTTGCGGCTACCATTGCACTAGAAGAAAAGCTAACGCACGTTTCACAGGTTATAAACGCCAGGAATTCATTTTGTCTGGTATTATACGCAAAGTACAAAAATGATTGCACCGCTCTTTTAAGTTAATACGTTGCTTAAGAATACGTTTAGTCTACTGTAATTGAGCTGTACTCAATCTAATTTGGCAATTTATTTTAGATATAAACATTTCTATATTAATTTACATAAGCACTTATTTATTTATTGATATACTTAATAGCGGTTACGTGTTAACACCTCGTTAGGAGCCTGGAATACGAATATCTAATACTCGGGAAATATTAGGAAAATTAACCAGTCGAAAAATAACCCTTCCCTGAAGAGCAGCTGTTTTAGTTTTTAGGTATATATTTGGAAGTTTGTGAAAATGTATCACCGGTGTGTTTCGTGCTACGACAAAAAAGCGCTCCAGCTTCTCTTGTAGCGGCTAGGTGTGGTCAATTTGGTTGGAGCCGTCAGTTGATATCTTCCCTTCCCGAATACTTGCAGCCGGCGAAATTGAGAAAGCGAGCGGCTCGAAGACGAAAGCGTGCGACAACTTTGAACTCCACATCTGCCCTACGGTGAAAGACCTCGAGATGGACGTGTACACGTACGCCGTGAAGGCCATGACGAAAGGTATGTATAATTCACACCTAGTGCTTCTTGTTAAGCTTAACAGACATGCTTAAAAAAAGCCGTGTAAGCTGCACTATTAGGTCTGTGTATATGGGTTATACGGCAAGGCGGACGTAGTATAAGGTGTGAATCGCAACGATCAGTCGGTTAATCAACTAAAACATGTTAATTTACGTCTTAATTATCGAAAATGAATATTTGGTTCTCATAAGAAGCTTTCCTGAGCGTCATCGAAAACCACTCCATCGGTCAACGTTGGAAAGAGTCGGAGAACGTTGGGAAGCACGGTGGAGCGCTTAAGTCACCACTCGTGCAGCAGCAGCGAGTCTACCGGTGCGATAACACACGCGCAAGCGCTCTTCTTCCCTCTCTTATTATCCGTGTCCTCTCACGCCGAGCGTTTCGGCGTGAGAAGCAAGCCGTTCGGCGTGCTAACGCCCGTTTCGCCATGGTAACGCCGAAGCGTCGTCGGTGGTAGCAAGCTTGAGCTGGAGGTTGGACAGCTGAAACTCCTCTTGGCCGGTCATGTCATGAGTGCTGCGCTTGGCATGCACGAAGAACTGCTGCCACTTCTTCCTCTCCTCGTTCCCGTCATTCGACCTCTCCTTGCTATCCTTGTCCTTGAGGGACGGCCTCTGTCCTTACGCCTGTCCTTGCCGTGCCCCTTCTCTCGGTCCTTTTTTTCTCTGCTGCGAGGCCGGGACCGTTTCTTTTTTTATTCTCGAGCGTGTCCTGTGTTCTTTGCTCCGAGACCAGTGGCACTTCTCGCGTTTCCGGCCGCGATCCAACAATCTTTTGGGCTTCGCCGAGCTCGCCACGGACTTGGTCTGCACGTAATTGTCTTCGTCTGAAGCCATTCGGTCTGCTCTGCACCACACCAACCGGACCATCCAGACCTTCAGCTGTGCCACTTGGCACCGAACCTCTTCTTGGATACGATCGGTGGTTACGTTCGTTCCCTGGTGACCCGCCATGATTCCTTCATGTGCCAGTCCCAGTATCATCATTCGATACTCTTTTGGAACCACAAGCTGTTCCAACTGCCTTCGTGATGGAGTCTCGCACCTCCCGTAAAGAACGTTCTTACATAACACGAACCCAGATTCGTAAAATATTTCCGAGACAGAGTTTCTCTCAACGGGCGCAAAGGACTTCCTCGGCATTTCTTCTGTTTTCTATGCCGTTTCCAGCTTGATGTGATCCATCTCTTTGGGCTCCAGTGTTATGACTGGTAGCTCGGAACTCGCCGTCTTGCTGGCTGCCCTTTCCAGCCCCCCCCCCCCCCCCCCACATTCTCCTTTTCTCTTCAAGACTTCACTCTCTTGTCTCAACTTTTTCACGCTCACGGCGAGTCCTCCGGCAGTCTCGCTCTTTTCCGCCATCTCCCCAGAGAAAACTTCCTCTTTGTCCTCTTCAGACCTTGTCGGCCGCTTTCCGTTCTATTCCTCATCGGAATCATCGACCCTTATCACTTCATCGACGTTTCCGAGTCGATGTGGGCACTTGTTTCACCGCCTCGTCTGAACGTTGCTTTATTATCAATAACGTGCCTCACAGCATTAATCCAGCTGTCAGTAGTCACCTTGCCAGCTTCTTCGGTGGTGAGTGTCCCCACGTCGACGATCTTGAACGTCGTGTTTCGGGCAGCAACGCCGTTCTTCATCTGGGCCCATATCAGTTCACTGGAATTGAACTCGCAGTGATACGGTGGGAGCCTGACCACACTGCAGCCAGCTGTCGTGGCAGCAGTGTCCACACGATACTTTAGGTACTGTGGCTTCACCAAGGCCACAATGTTGAGGAGCTGCTTCTTCAGCATCTTGGGGTCCCATGAAATTTGTTTGGACGTCAGCCACTGTCGGATGTCGTCCTTGCGGGAACTCGTCGACGGCACTGCTTCTAACCGCCGTGAATGGTAAGAAGCATTGCCCATGACGATAACACTTCCTGTCGGCTGTTTGTCGAGGACGCCGTCGAACCATTTCTCGAAGCGGGCACCCTCAATTTCCTCGTGGTAACCGCCGGTCTTTTGGCCACGGAACACGTGCAGGCAGCCGTCGACGAAGCCTTCATCGCTGCCGATGTGGCTGACAATAAGACGCTGGCCCTTCCCCGATGGCTGCTTGAGGCCAGTCGAGAGACTATACATGAAGGCGTCGTGAGACGAGGCCACGGTTGAGTATACCCTCCCCCTTAAGACAGTGTGCCCTGCCTTCACCCAGGTCTCGTCCAGGTAGATCTTCCGACCATCTTCTCGGTGACCTGGAATCTCATGCAGGTACCTCTACTGCCAGGCGACGATGTCCTCTCGTTCAATCAGCCGCGACTTTCGTTCCCTCTTGTCATGATCGAATACGATGTCGAGGGAAAGGCGGCGAACAGTCCAAGCCTTCAACGAGGGAGGTCCAGTGCTCGTGCAGAATTCGGCCGTTATGTTTTTGACCACGTGGACCTCGTTCTGTCGAAAGAAACGGTAGACACACGATCTCAGCGCGTACAACGTGAAATCACCGTACCATGACTTCGCGCTGCTTCTTGCCTTAACTTGCTGGGCGCTTCCGAGAGGGTGTCACAACTTGTCCCTTGGTTTCTTTCGCCTGCTTCCTAATCTCGAGGACGGTGCGTACACCAACGCCAAGCCGTTTGCTGACTTCGATGCAGCATTCCTCCACAGTGAGGCCGGGCTGGCAGGGCTTGGCGGGCGGTGCGTGTCGCACTTGAACGTACGCGTTCATTATCAGCTGCCGTGCATGTCGGTTGAGGACATCGTCGCTCTTATGCTTCTTGTAGAGGCGCCTGGGTGTAGGCGGCGAGGCTGCACCAGACTCTCTTGATGCCCGTGTCCCACTAGAGCGACAGACAGAAACAAAAGACAGCGACAAGCCTCAAACCAGAGTCCTTCGCGATTTAAGAGGCTTTGTAGAATAAAGGAGGCTATGCTCAAACACGAGCATTATGCACGCGAGGGTATCTTTGGCAGGCTTGCAATCGCTCGTGCTTACTTCATGCACACCGAACGACTAAACGACTGCCAAAGGTACCATCGCGAGCATGCTGCATGGGTTTGAGGCTGGTCGCTGTCTTTTGTTTCTGTCTGTCGCTCTAGTGGGACACGGGCATGACGAAAGAGAATCGGAGGAATCGCATTCCGCTGTCTCCACGTTGGGGTTCATAACGAAAAACAAACGACGTCTTCGGATTTGTCAAAACCCAAATCGCAGGGGGCTTTCAAAACCCGAAACGCAGCTGCTTTTCAAAACCCGAAACGCAGGGTTTTTTGGTTTTCGCCGCTTTCCATATTTAACAAACGCAGCGAATGCACGGAACGTACCCAATTCGTGTAGGAAGGTTATCAAGCTAAAACCAACAACCATATATGCATTACTTATAAAAGTTACAATTTATAATTATTTGCAGAGCAAAAAACGCTTTCTTTTCGCCTCTTATTTTATATAATTGCACTACTGCTCCAACTCCAGTGGCATCGGGATACGACCGGTGCCACTCATGTGGTATCGGGCGTACCCCAAGGTTCGGTTTTCGGTCCGCTTCTTTTTATAATATTCATTATTGATTTACCAAGTTGTGTTCCTTCCTCCATGCATTCATACGTGGATGACTAATTTATCGAGAAGCTCATGATAGCGAACGCCTTTTTCAATCTGATTTAAATAATGTTAATCTTTGGTGCAAAAAATGGCGTATGTAGCTAAACCCTCACAAATGCAAACTAATGTGGGTGTCGTGGCAAGGCGCGCGCCCTTCAGCATATACACTAGCTGACATTCAACTTGAATCTGTAAACAAATACCGTTATCTAGGTGTTACTATATCACCAACTCTACCCTGGAAACCTTATACCAATATAAGATTCGCCAACGCTAACTGCATGTTAGGATACCTACGACGGAACTTCAGAACGGCCCCAGTTAATTTAAAACTTTATTATAACATTCTTGTATGGTCAAAACTAGAATACGCAGCCTCTATTTGGGATCCTAACCACGCCTTTCTACATAAAGCTCTCGAACTAGTTTAAAATAACGCCGTTCATTTCATTCTGTTGAAGTATAATCAAACAGCCAGCATATCATCAATGAAGTCCAGTTTGTTGTTATTCTCTTTGTCATTGCGTAGAAAGTTTTTTCGACTTTGCCTGTTTCATAAAGTGTATCATCATCAGTCGCTGCGAGACCATTTCTTTAATATGCCTAACTATTACTCTTCCCGTCTGGAGCATCAGAATAAAGATGAATTAACACTTTGCCAAACGAACACTTTATTTGATTCATTTATCCCGCACACATTAAATGACTGGGACCACCTTCCAGCAGATATCGCCACTGTACCCGATTATGTTCATTTTCGCCAATCTTTGTTTACATTTTTGTCCTATGAGCCGACATGAGTCATTTTATTAGCTTATTTTGTTCGTAACAGATGTTGCGACATGAGTCATTTAATTTTGTTTATTTTGTTCGTATCAGATGTTGCTTTCAGCTATTGCCAATCGGAGTTTATTTTTTATATTTGAATTTCTTGCCGCATTTCTTTTGTTTTGCCATTTTGTTTTATCTTTGTTTGCTTTACCCCTCCCCTCTACAATGCTTCGGCGCTTGAGGGTAGGTACAATAAATAAATAAATAAACGCACGTCTGTAATAGAGAGACTTTTTTATCCCTTTGGTAACGAACAATTTTCGTTGCCACTAAAGCCTTCTTTTTACTTTAACCTTCCTGAGCGAGTAATGTAGAAGCCTAAAATACATTATTCGCCTCGGCTAGGTGGCGCGAGCTACCGCCCGTTACGATGTCTGTCTGTAGCTAATATCTATCTATTGGAGCAGAAGGGGCGTTTTCAGCGAACTATTTTCTCGACTCCGGAAGCGTTTGAAGCGGGCGCATCACGCTTGTGGGGAGGAGCTTCTACTACCTTCTTGACTTGTAACCAACTGTATTCGCGCCTCCCGATCAATTGTCTGACACGGCGACGGTTTTGGGCACGCGTCACACTAGAAATCGTTTGCACGTCTTTTTTTGTTACCTAACAGCGCTTGAACGTGTAAGAACTTTCGATGGGCTTTTGTGTGTCAATGAATGTTTTATTAGAGATACAAAATATACGTTTTTTTATTTTACGCAGGAGACGCTGAAACGCTTCAGGGCATATCAAAAGCTGTAAGAATTGCCTTTGACAACTGCAAAGAAAGTAAGTGCGAAATGCCTTGTTTGCATAAAAATCTTTATAGCTTGTGTAATGCGCCGATTGTTAAAAAAATAGTTCTGTACAATGTCGGTAGAGGTGACAACATTGCTATACGAAGACTGATCTGTCAGATATAAGAGGCGCTTGATGAAGTAAGTAGAATATTCTAGATTTATTTCTTCTGGATTTTATGACCGCAGGTTGGTTATTTTACACAAAGCTTGCAAACAAATGCGTGAGCCTGAGCAGTGCCATCTTGTATTGTGGCGTTGCTTAGCTATTTTAGCGTTGATACATTACGAATTTTAGTAACAAGGTGATCAATAGTAATATTGACGTTAATAGTCCTGCTTCTTTCTAAAAAAAGAGTAACACACTTAGAAGTAGCTAAATAGTCGCACTTTTAAATGCAACTCGCGAACTTTAGTTTTTTAGGGTTCAAAAAAATGAGAGACGTTTAGAACTCGCTGTTATGCCGAATTAGAGCACCGCTCATGAGGAGGAGGAGGGGAGAGTACGCAGGGGACGGTTGGTTGGTTGGTTGGTTGATTTGGTGTTTATGGCTCAAAAGCTACTAAGGCCATAAAGCGCCAAAAACAAGACTATTGCTGGAAAATGTTTAGAGAGAAAAAAGAGGCTTTAGTAGCCAGTGATTAGATAAAAGATGGTAATGGGGTACCAAAAAGTAAAAGGGTGATAGGCATGATCTGTAGGTTACGAAAGCTACAATCGGTGTAGAAGGCCGATACTATCTAAAAATTTAAAAAAACATTAGTGTGTGTCACAAGAGAATCATCACTTAAGAGCAGAGCTGGGTGTAGTGGGACTTGTTCTTGATACAGTTGCGAAAAATACAAAAGCCGTTCCTCACGATAAGCAGGACATTCAACTAGAATATGTAGAATGCTTAAGGCATTGTCACACTGCTCACAAGTGGGGGCATCTTCCCCACGAAGGAGGTAGCCATGAGTCAGATGAGCGTGACCAATCCTGAGCCGGCAAAGGACAACCTCAAGAAAGCGTTCCTGGTGGCGTGCACTCTGCCACTCGCTCAAAAGAGGTTTGATCATGTGCAACTTGTTGCTGACTTCTTGATCCCATTCAGCCTGCCATTTGGACTTTACGTGACGCCTGAGAAGGGCTTTGTAGTCTGCATAAGGAATGTTGTGGAGATCAACTGCTCGCTTCATGCAAGTACTTGCTGCGCGATCTGCTGCCTCATTGCCCGGAATGCCCACGTGGCTGGGAATCCAGCAAAATATAATTTCGTATCCCCGTCTTGATGCAGCAACAACCGTATTTCGCAGTTCAAGGAGTAGGAAGTGCTTGAGGGGTGTTAGTGAAGAAAGTGCATGCAATGCACTGAGGGAGTCGGTGTGTACGATGGAGTGAGACAGCTTTTCATCCAGTATGTAGCTTATGGTTAGAAGCAGACCATAGAGTTCTGCTGTAAAAATAGAAGCAGAGGAGTTAATTCGCCTAACAAGTTGAACTGTCGGGCCAATCATAGAACACCCAACAACTGATTCAGTCTTTGTACCATCTGTGTAGAAGCTTACATATTCGGCATACTGTCTATGCAGAGCAAAGAATTCCTGAAGAAACACACCATTGGGAGCATCAGCTTTCTTGTATCGTGTGAGCGAAAGGTCACACTTAATGACAGGGTGCTCCCAAGGTGCTCCCGCAACAGTAGACTGCACTACAGGGGGCCTCCAATCGAGTCCCATGTTCTCACAGGGTTTTTTCAATCTCAAAGAGAAGGGAGGCACAGTTGTGGCTTTGTTTTGAAACACCCTTTCAGAGCGCATGCCTTCTACAGTCATTCGTGCAGGGTGATCAGAGATGGACCTGACTCTCAGGGAATACATAAAGCCCAGCGAAAATCTTCTCTTCTCAAGGGATAGCTCGTTGGCCTCTGCCTACAGACTTGGCACAGGCGACGTACGAAAGGCACCCGTTGCTAATCGCAACCCAAGATGATGAATAGGGTCGAGCATTTTTAGAGTGGAAGGCCTAGCTGAACCATAAACAATACTGCCATAGTCCAGTCGTGATCGCACTATCGAGCGATATATCTTCAAAAGGCACGTCCGGTCAGAACCCCAGGATTGGTGGGACGGGACTTTAAGAATATTAAGTGATTTGTGAGCTTTTAATTTTAGATTCTTGCTTTACGCCGTAAATACTTTCGTCTTTGTCTTTTCCATCAAATCTACTATACTAACCCAATTCTAAAAGATCAACTACTTTTTCATGCGTCATATGTATCACCTCGCAACGATCACCAGTGTAAGGTTGGCACGCCGACATGTCATACGAACATCTATTTTGACTCTTTTATTCCAAGAACATCTAACGATTGGAACCACCTCCCTGCCTCCATCGTGTCCATCCAGGATGCCACATACTTCAAGAAGTTCGCCAACGATTTCATCTGTATCACCCACTCCTCTCTGTAGAGCCTCCGGGCCTTGAGAGTATGAAAATAAATAAATAAATAAATATGGGCTCCAAAGGTTAGTTTGCTGTCAAATATACGACCCAGAAACTTGTGCTCAGGTTTCACAGAAACTGTAGCATTGTTTAGTGCTAGAACAGGCTCTGGAAATAGTCCGCGTTTCCGAGAAAAGCACACGCAAACAGTTTTATCTGGGGAAAACTTAAACCCAATTTGATTTGCCCAGGTTGATAGCTTATTGATGGTTAGCTGAATTCGTCGCTGACACAGTGACAGATTGCAAAAGGACACAGAGATCTGAAGGTCGTCTACATAGAGTGAATATTGCACCGATGGGGGAATAGCCAATGCAAGGGAGTTCATTTTGACAATAAATAAAGTGACACTCAGAACGCCTCCCTGAGGAACACCATTTACCTGAACAAACACTTTGGATAAAGTTGTCCCTATCTGAACACGAAAGGTACCCCTGCTCAGGTAGCTCTCAATGGTACGAAGCATTCGACCGCGAATACCCAGATCATGCAAGTCCTTCAGTGTACCAAAGCGCCAAACTGTATCGTAGGCTCTTTCGAGGTCGAAAAATACAGATAGGCAATGTTGTCTATGAACGAAGGCCTCACGCACAACTGTCTCCAGCCGTACTAAATGGTCAAGAGTGGACCGTGACGAACGATACCCGCATTGGTTCACATCTAGATGTTTGTTTAGTTCAAGGAAATACATCAGTCTTCTATTAATTATTCGTTCAAGAGTCTTTCCAAAGCAGCTAGTCAAAGCGATAGGCCTATAACTAGGTGCACAGGATGGCTCCCTACCGGGCTTGAGTATGGGTATGATTGTTGCCATTCTACAGTCCAATGGAAAGTAGCCCTCGAACCAAATACGATTAAAAAGGTACAAAACAATATCAAGTGTGGAAGGATGGAGATTTGGAGCATATAGTAATGAATACCATCTGGACCAGGAGCCGATGACTTAGAGTTTTGGAGCACTATGTTCAGTTAGTGTAAGGAAAAGGGCGCATTATAAGCTTCACGTTCACCACCAGATGTTTTCAGTACCATACTCTCAGCTTTCTTTTTATGTTGCAGAAAAGCAGGCGGGTAATGCTGCGAGCTGGCAATAAATTCAAAATGCTCGCCAAGGATGTTGCCCTGCTCTTCAAGATTGCTTGGGCATTTTCCATTTCTGGAAAGAAGTGGAATGGTAAAAGCATGATATGAGCCATTTACTTTATGAATCCTGTCCCATACTTCTTTGGGAGAAGTACTGCTATTGATAGAGGACTCATATTTTTGCCAGCTCTCGCGTTTTGCTTTGCGACGAATGTACCTAGCACGAGCTTTCATTTTTCGGAAAGATATCAGGTTATTCCGAGTTGGATAACGTCTTAGAACACCCCAGGCTTTGTTTTGCTGCTTGCGACTCTCTTTACAGTCTTCATTCCACCATAGCTTCGGTCGTCTAGGAAGCTGCCCAGATGACCGAGGGATTGAAAGTGACGCTGCCGTGAAAATATGCGATGTTAAAAGAGGGTTGAGCTCATCAATCGAAAGCTGATCGAGGCGAGAATAGGCCAGGAGTGACGACTACTTAAAAAGACTACAGTCTGCCTTTTCAAACTTCCAGCGTGGATGGCACGTAGGTGAAGACTGAGGAGTGTCTTTACATTTTAAAATAATGCGGAAGTGGTCACTTCCATGGGGATTCTGATCAACAGTTCATGAAAAATCAGGTAGCAGATTTGCACTGCCAATAGAAAGATCGATGCATGTAGATGACAAGGATGAAGGACTACAATATGTAGGATGGCCAGTATTAAAAATGCATAGTGGATGTGAAAATAATATGGATTCGATTATCTTTCCGCGTGTATCTGTATTATCACTTCCCCAAAGGGTACTATGTGCGTTAAAATCACCGAGTAAAAGAAAGGGCTCTGGAAGCTGGCTTAAAAGGGAGTCGAGATCTTGTCGCTTCAGAGAAAAAGAAGGTGGAAAGTACACTGAACACAGAGTTATAGCTTTGTGCAACAAGAGACGAACAGCAACAGCTTCGAGTGGCATCTGAAGCGGAACCTCTGCACATGGAATATGTTTTGGAAGCACCACCGCAACGCCACCACAAGAAATGGATGTGCTAGGGCGGTCTTTACGAAACACACTGTAGCGTCTCAGAAAGTTAGTGTGAGATGTATTCCAGTGCGTTTCCTGCAAGCATAAGGCAGATGCCTTATACTCTTCTAAAAGGAACTCAACATCTTTAAGGTTAGTGAATAAGCCACGGCAGTTCCACTGAAGAAGTGCAAAGCCCATTTTAAAGGATAAAAGATTTCATCAATGAATTAAAGCAATTCTGCATGTTCTACACCCTAAGGAGGAACCACCGGCTTTTTTCCTTTCTGTTTTGATTTAGCGGTTTGCCATTCCATGTCCTCTTGATCCGAGGAAGGACCTGAAGAATCGGCAATGTCAACAGCTCCCACTGCATCCTGAACCTTGGACGCAGGTTTGCCAATTCCGACGTGGTCGGAGACCAGAGCCACGACTTTCCGGCCACGGCCAGACCCCGCCGAAGAAGGCTTCGACGTACCAGGCCGGGACCCTCCCGCATTCACGCTTTCAACATCTTTTGACGTTGAGAGAGCAACAGGTGGGCCCTGTTGCTCCGTAACAAGGCGGGCCGCCTCCAAGGTAGTGGAACGACGGCCTCGCTCCCCATCTTGAGAAGAACCACTGGCACGAGGCTGCCGGTCAGCCGGAGGTCGTGCCTGAATTGACTGAGGTAGCTGTGTGGTCCCAGCGTTACCTGGGGCACCCTGCTTCCCAGCAGGTTGTTTCGGGGCCTGAGAGGGGCATGCCAAGTCCTCAAGAGAGAACTGAGTGGCCCTGGATTCCGTACGTGGTGCAGGGCCCCTGCGCACCGCGTCGGAGTAGGTGCCTTTGGAAATGAAGGAAAACCTTTGTTTTGCTCGTAAACTAAGAATTTCCTTTTCTTGTCGCCACAGAGGGCAGGAGCGAGAGTAAGCAGGGTGAGGACCCCTGCAGTTAGCGCAGGCAACTGAACCTTCACAGACGTCGGCCACATGGTCGTGGCTCCCGCACTTTGCGCACGTCTCCCTCCCCCGACAGCTGCGCGACCCGTGACCAAAACGCTGGCAACGGAAGCATCGCTGTGGGTTCGGGACGTACGGTCTGACACGGCAATTCAAGTAGTCAGCTTTGACGAGTGCAGGAAGCGTGTGACGTTCAAAAGTCAGGATAAGGTGTTTAGTTTTCACCTCTGCGCCGTCACGCCTCGTCATGATGCGCTTGACCGCCACTACTCTAGATGTCCGCAGGCCTTCCAAGATCTCGTCTTCACTACTGGAAAGAAGATAATCTTCTGAAATCACCCCTCGAATGGTGTTGAGGGTTCTGTGTGTGCTCACGGATACTTGCACGTCACCTAGGGATGTCAATTTTAGAAGAGTAGTGCTCTGGGACTTTCTTGCGACTTCAACAAGCAGATCACCAGAATGCAGTTTCTTCGCTTTGTAATCACCACCTATCTGACTGTCGAGAACTTTTGCTACAAGGAACGGTGAAATCTTTGATAGAGGATTGTCAGGGACCTCGGAGTGGATCACCATATATCTTGAAAAAGTTTCATCTTCTTTATCTTTCACTATGACTGTTCGTTCGGGACGATGCCTCTTAGCGGCACGTCCTGAACTGGGGTTTTGGTTTGGGGGGTTGCCATAAGAGGCGAAGTTTGTTCGGAACCTGTGGTGTGCCGCCCACCACGGAGCCCAACAAGGGAATAGATAACGCACCTTAACAAATAGGGCTTTGCTGGAAACCTTAAGCTATTAGCACTGCCCAGGAACTATAACCAAGTGTGGTACTGGATAAGGCGTCTGTTGCCACCCAAGGTTAGCCCTTGCCGCCAAAGAAGTTGAAAAAGGAAAGAAGAGAAATGAGAAGAGTGGAAAGAAGGAGAAGACAAAGGTGATAGAAAGGAGGGGATAGTAGGAGTGGCGACTAGACTGAATCATCCTGGCCGGGCCTTACCAGGACTCCCGTCTATGAGAAGCGGTGGCCGAAGTGGTGTATTGCCTCACCCGGGGGGCCCGAAGGGTCCAAACCTACCCCGGGCTCGGCTCAACCACAAGGATGCCCTTTTCCCCAGACACGGGAAAGCCACGCACAGCCATACGTGGGCGGGCGAGCCCGCATGGCTCGGGGTCCGTGGAGACGCCACCCTCCAAACACCTGCTTTCACAGGTGCCCCCTGCGGGGGGAGGGGACGGTATGCCCCTCCTCCTCATTCGTACCCTCTCCTCCTTCCTCCTCATCTACTCCTCCCGTGCTCCTCGCTTCCTCCTCCTCATCTTCTCCTCCTCCCTCCTCCTTCCCTCCTCCTCCTACATCTTCCCTTTTTCTCCTCCTCTTCCTCTTTCCTCCTTCCTCATCCACCTCCCGCTTCCTCCTCCCCTTCTCCTTTTCCCTCCTCCCTCCCGCGCGGACGTTATGGAACGTTTCCCATAATGCACCGCGCGGTTACGCCGACGTAGACGGCGACACCGAC
This sequence comes from Ixodes persulcatus, assembly GCA_013358835.2. Taxonomy (NCBI): domain Eukaryota; kingdom Metazoa; phylum Arthropoda; class Arachnida; order Ixodida; family Ixodidae; genus Ixodes; species Ixodes persulcatus. Next base: position 188,263 of record JABSTQ010010679.1, read on the forward strand.
GCCGCTCAAGCCGGAAACGGTCGCCTAAGAGCTGCGCTCTAAAACCTCTTCCCCGTGAAAACAATGGTCACAATACTTCCATTAGGCATTGTTGCAATGCGTCATATCCATACTGTACTCTAATCTTGACCCAAGACACTGAAAGAATAGTTAGCGCGACGCCGAGCCAGGGAATACTTAACATGACTAAACCCGAGACAAGGAAGAAACAAGACTCGTAAAAAGGAGGACGCGTACGCTGCCTCACGCAAAAAAAAAAGAGATGCACACCGTCTTTTCAGAAATAGTGTGTATGTGTCATTTTCACGAGCCTTTGACAACGATAGTTGTTAGTGCTCCCTTTTCGGCGAGACACGGCGATGTTCGAACACAAAACCCCAGGTGATAGTGAGGAGAACGCTCTCCTCTTCGTCGTCGTTCCTTGCACAACCCCGGACTGTGGCGGGGATACCCCACACTGCAACAATACTTAAAAAACAAGCTAACTGGTGGGGGTTCATGGTAATAAAACCCGAGACTCAGGAACACAGAAGAACCCTCTATGGAGACGTTGTGTTGTGTTCGTCCCCTTCTGTGTTCCTGAGTCTCGGGTTTTATTACCACGAAGATATTCCTTATTTGCTGACGCTTATCGGCTTAGCAACTCTGGGAGCCGGCTAAAGTCCAGCTCAAGAATCGCTGAGGTGTGTTTACGTGAGCCTCCCCGCCACCTTTCCCTCTTTTTTTTCTCTCCTCGTAGACCAGGCGTTGTGACGTCTATGAAAACACGCCATTCAGAGTGCCGAAATTGGCCTTCTTGACCTCCCTCACATGGCTCTCCAATTACGCTGCATGTCATGGAAAATATGCAACGACATGGCTTTACTCGTTAGTTCGTTAAATCGTAACGCGTTACTGTGATTCATGGATGTCCTGCAAAAGTAACGAAACAGCTTTACCGTTGCTTCCTACGTTAGTTTCGAGTTAATATAAAATATATGACGATTATTCGGCAGCGATACGAAGCGGATATAAACTTCGACAACCAATAAACTGTTCTAGAATATGGATGGTTGAGCGTGTAGGCGTCCACATTTCGAGAACGAAAGAGGAACATGGAAGACATACAGACGACACGACATAGAATGATTTTGTTTTACTTTTGTCACTTGTTCATCAAATTTGTGGAACCCAGATTGAAAAGTGAAGGGATGGGGTTTGAACCAGCACCGCCTAGAATACTCAAGGCCTGTGCACTCGAATTTCGACGTCATCAGGATGAGATTGAGCGAAGGCACGGATTGGGCGCGAGTGCCGCGTCACCGTTCGGCTAGGCCTCGTGTCCAATCAACGCGTCGAACGGTTATCGACATCGGGCTCGGGTCCATTTGCTAGGTTGCTGCCATCCGACTGTGCCGACGTTTCATGGAGGAAACGGAGGTTGTTCGCAGGTTTTGGTTCTGCTAGGTGACGGTGGTCAAACCCAGGATTGCTCCGAGCTGCGGTGCGCCAACACAATCGGCCACCGATCACCTCTTATTTTTTCAGAAAAAGAAAAATGAAAACAATTTGACCCATAAAATTGTGCTGTACTTGTGAAAGCGCCAAGGCGCCTGTTGATGTTCCCCGGTATAGTCTGAGTGAGTCGTGAGTCTATGAGACATCTCCAGCAGGGAGGTAGTCTCAAAAGCGAGGATGCGCGTGTTCTCAAATGTTAGCACGGCGTTCGTTAATTGATGTAGCAGTGTTCAGCAGCAGGAAAAAAGAAACTGTTGTTTCTCAGCGTTTCTTTTGGTCGCGCCGGAGAAAGAAGCCGAGGTTGACCTCGTCCCATTTAGGGATGCAAATGCCATTTGTCACGCAACAATTTTCACCAAACCAGACAACATTCCGTCGATTATGTTTGTGCCCAGTCATTGATGCAAGCGTCGGATACTTTCTTTCTCTTAGAAGACGTCAACCCTTTTTTGACATTGTGGAAATAAACTGCTGTGCCGAGGTTTTGTATCGAATGGCTTGATGCGTTGCAGGGGTCGTGCCCACTACAACATTTCCTGAATCGCTGCGAGTAAAAGTGCTTACTCGTCTCTCTTTCTCCTGAATTCAGATCAGGGTATTGCAGCGCCCATGGAAGGTCTTGAAAAGGAGTTCGGCTTTACTGACTTTCAAAGCGCAAACTGGAAGAAGCCGCCCGGGGAGGTTGCGGGGCTTGCTTCCAAGTGGGGCGTCGACACGCTGATACGGTGCGTTCAAGTTCCGGTTAGCACAAGTCCCACCCAAGTTGATGTTATCCTTCAGGTGAGTTTTCGCTTATAAATAAAAGATTCGCGTATTTTCGAAAGTAGTTTTCTGTCACATGCAAATTGTTTTCGAGATTTATCTTATGGCGATTTCCACTGGTCGTTTTGGAGCGCGCCGGGATCGACTTTTCTGGAGCGAGCCTATTTCACTGGGCGATCGGGATCGAGACGGACGTGTTCCACTGGTCGTTTTGGATTCGCTCCCGCTCCAGATCTCGATCTGGATCCGATGGCGAATTCCACTGGGCATTTTGGAGTGCGCCGGGATCATTTGACCAGATCCGGAGTGGAGCGCGGTCGATTCGAAGACGTTTTCGCAATCGCGGCGCAAACAGGTGTTCGACGCACGAGCGGCAAAGATGGCGCAGGAGCTCCTAGCAAATTGGCGAATTCACTGGTCGTTTTGGAGCGCGCCGGGATCGACTTTTCTGGAGCGAGCCTATTTCACTGGGCGATCGGGATCGAGGGACTAGCTCCCGCTCCAGATCTCGATCTGGATCCGATGGCGAATTCCACTGGGCGTTTTGGAGCGCGCCGGGATCATTTGACCAGATCCGGAGTGGAGCGCGGTCGATTCGAAGACGTTTTCGCAATCGCGGCGCAAACACGTGTTCGACGCACGAGCGGCAAAGATGGCGCAGGAGCTCCTAGCAAATTGGCGAATTCACTGGTCGTTTTGGAGCGCCCGGGATCGACTTTTCTGGAGCGAGCCTATTTCACTGGGCGATCGGGATCGAGACGGACGTGTTCCACTGGTCGTTTTGGATTAGCTCCCGCTCCAGATCTCGATCTGGATCCGATGGCGAATTCCACTGGGCGTTTTGGAGCGCGCCGGGATCATTTCACCAGATCCGGAGTGGAGCGCGGTCGATTCAAAGACGTTTTCGCAATCGCGGCGCAAACACGTGTTCGACGCACGAGCGGCAAAGATGGCGCAGGAGCTCCTAGCAAATTGGCGAATTCACTGGTCGTTTTGGAGCGCGCCGGTATCGACTTTTCTGGAGCGAGCCTATTTCACTGGGCGATCGGGATCGAGACGGACGTGTTCCACTGGTCGTTTTGGATTAGCTCCCGCTTCAGATCTCGATCTGGATCCGAGAAAAGTCGCTCCCCCGATTTCGGCGGATTCAACCGGAAGCCAGCCGGGCCAGCCCTCGGCGCACACACGTGACTTCCTTTCTCGCGGGGCATCTCGCCTGATCTCGCCTCAGAAGAATTGGTAATGGCCGCTTGCTTACCCCTTGGCTCGACAGCCGGTTCGTTTTCAAGGAAGGAGAAGAGAAGAGAAGGTTTTGCCGCGCTACGGGCATTCCGGCAATCTTTGCTAGACGCTCCTGAGCCATTCCTGCCGCTCGTGCGTCGAACACGTGTAAGCAACGCGATTGCGAAAACGTTGATGCTTGGAACTTGGAAACAGCCGCTACCAGACACCTGATTTGTTTTAAAAATACCCAGGACGTTTTGGGGGAATGAATCGATCACATAGCAGGCGGTAGACAAGTAGACAGCGTTGAAAAATATTTATTCCACAGATTGTTATGAAGGCCGATGGTGTCGGTGTCGCAGTTTCGAAGCACTGTCAGTTCAGCTCAACACCAGGTTACAAAAGACGCTTGGGGGTACTCCCGGTGCTAACGCAATTTTACAGTAGAAATGGGAATTGCATGAGAGAACCGGACAGAAACACTTCATACGGTGGCGTAAATCCCGAACATATATCAGCGATGTCACTTTCCTCGGTTAGGGCTATCTGCTTTGTCAGCGAATGAAGAACATTTCGATAAAATAAAGAGCGGAAAATACTCCCCGTGTCAAGTTTTCTAATCACAGTCACTGGTTGATGTCGTACCGTGGTAATTCCCGGCCCTTCGACCGCACTAGCAGTTTGTAGAGTCACATTTCCAGCGATTCCGCGCCGCACACGAACGAAGGTAAACAATCAAGATGGCGGAGTGTTCCCCGTGTTGTCCTCGCCGTCAGCGCGGTGTGACAGGGTTGTCAGACAATAAATCGGGCAACACGGTTGCCGGGCGGTAGCAACATGTTGCCTGACTGTTGTTGTTGCCGCGATGTGACAGGGTCGCCTACAACACGACTTCCCCGTGTTCCCGGATAGAGTTGTCCAACTGTTCCCTCAGTGTGACAGGGCCTTTACCCCTCGGCTCGACAGCCGGTTCGTTTTCCAGGAAGGAGAAGAGAAGGTTTTGCCGCGCTACGGGCATTCCGGCAATCTTTGCTATACCTGTTTTCACCTCAAGAACCGTAGTAAAACTAGGATCATGTGACGAGCTAGTTGGCTATACATTACAAAATTAAAAGTAGCGCTAAAGACGAGGACAAGTAGAAGACACAGACACGGACAGGCGCTTACTCACAACTGATATTTAGTGAAGAATGAAAGGAAGATAAAGCAGAAGTGCAAGGACATATACGAAATGAAAAAGAAGACTAACCAAAACGAAAGAAAGCAACAATTATTTTTGACTTCAAAATTAAGAAATAGGAAAAAAGTACGTTAAAAATTAAACATTTACACTAAAAAAATTCAAATGAAAACCTACTCCAATTAAATAAAAGGAAGAAAAAGAAAGAGGAAGAAGAGGACTCTTAAAATTCATATTAATGTAAAAAGAAACGGGGTCCAGAGGGAAACACGGAAAAGGGCCCATTTCTGAAGAAAGAAATTGTACTAGGATCATGTGACGAGCTAGTTGGTTATACAATACAAAATTAAAAGTAGCGCTAAAGACGAGGACAAGTAGAAGACACAGACACGGACAGGCGCTTACTCACAACTGATATTTAGTGAAGAATAAAAGGAAGATAAAGCAGAAGTGCAAGGACTTGTCCTCGTCTTAAGCGCTACTTTTAATTTTGTAACGTAGTAAAACAAGTCCGGCTCCTCGCGGAGCATTACTAATTTCTCCCTTTATGTTGATACTTAGAATATGTCTAGGTCAATTTTAGATTAGTTATATGTTTTCTTATCAAGACGTACACGTTGTAAACGCCAAAAGCATCGCTTTCTCCTCCGACAAGCAAATCTCGTAAGAACTACTTCGCGCCGCGTATGAACAATGCACACAATTTCCTTTTTTCTTGAAGTGAAAACGGGTATAGAAGCTCCTGAGCCATTCCTGCCGCTCGTGCGTCGAACACGTGTTAAGCCTGGTTCAGACAGTTTCGTTTGACTGCGTTTGACTGCGTTGCGGCTGCGAGAAACCAAAACATCCTAGCTGCTTATATCTCGTGCCAAGATGATTCCTTGAATTGGATTCCACGCTTCATACGAAGCACAGATGTTCCGGTGACTCGCTTTCTGTTCTCGACGCAACGCAGTCATACGCACTTAAACGCAAGTGTCTCAACCGGCCTTTAGCGCCGCGATCGCGAAAACGTCTTCGAAACGACCACGGCGGCCGCGGAAAGGGGATTCCCAGGCAGTTGAATGACGAGAAGGAATCCGCCGCTCCCGGAGCAGTGGTCATGTTCCACTGGGGATCCGTAGGCGGCGCGACCCCGTTAGGATCGTGTGCTCCATTCCGGATCTGGTCAACTGATCCCAGCGCGCTCCAAAACGGCCAGTGGAATTCGCCATTATTTTTTGTTTTGTTTAATACGGTGTTTAAAGGTGTCTATTTTTGGCGTCGGACGAAAGAAAATCGGGGTTTACTGGGGGGTTTGAAAATGAAAAAAAGAGGACATGACCCCGGGTTGCCCCAACCTGCAGGAAGCACGGGCGTGATCCGAATACGTGGAAAACGCTTCAAGGGTCCGATTTTGGTCGTCACGAGGGCGATGGCGAGATCTCATTTGCCTCTTACTGCGCAAGAGAAGATGCCGTCCGTAGACGATTCGTCTACGAACGCGAGCGAAGTGCGCGGTTAGTCTGCTGTGAAGCGCCATTCGCAGACCGAAATGAAACGTGGAAACACTGTACTTCGCCTGTTAACAAACTGGAAGAAAATTCTATCGTCTGCTATACGATCCGAGCGCCGCGGAAGAATAAGATCGGACGCGGGCCCAAAAAACTGTCGTCTGCTATTTCACGTCGGAAGCCATTAAGAACTCGCGCTTCATTCGCCGATCTCGAGTTGTTTGGCTGCCGTACACAAGGCGCCTTCGACCAGTGAAATAAGGAAAAGCACATTAGAGACCGCGATACTTATCACGCCGATAATATGTTGGTAGACGCTCTTACCAAAATATCACCCGATTATCGACGCTGTAAACTGGTCAAGAATGTCTTTTTGGTTGATTGCTCGCATGCTATGAGGCCACGTTCAATCAACAGCCGAGATTTTTCTCAAAGAAAGATGCAACCTTGCCGACAGTTCAGTGCGGACTACGTTCCAGCTTCGAGCGAAATGAAGTTGCAGATGAAGATTTCTCTCCGTTGAAGTTGGGATTTTCTCATTACATCAGTTCGGATTCGGGTTTTTTTTGGTTTTCTCCGATTTCGATAAAACGGGTTCGGGAGTTATTTTCCGGGACCTATTGGTATATTAAAAAAAATAAGCGGCACCCAATTTCTAGACAAATCTGCCAACCATGACAGCGAGAAGCACCATCATCGTCACAGTAGCTCGTGTACGCGAATCCAGTATACAAAGTGTGCGGAGGTAAACCACAACAAATAATGCTGGCACTTCCGGTGGGAGTAAGTTACTTCCGGTTGGCTATGGTTTTTGCTTGTATTTGAGGGCCCGCAGTGAGTAGCGAGTACCTGAAAAGTCTTACTGTTGAGTGCTGACTCCACTGCCTCCAAAAATTTACTTATACGGGATCGGCATGTTTCCTGATCTCTTGAGCGAAAAGAAAGAGCACTTGCTCCTCAAAAAAAAAAAAAAAATGACAGATCTGCCAGAAGTATCGCGGGCGCATCTTCAGGACTACCTATTTGGCTAGCCTGGTTCATATATTTTAGAACCTATAAATCGCTAAACGCGTTCAGCTTGAACGGAAGGCCCTCAGGCGCCGAAGGTACGCGCCTAGCTTCCCTGCAGGGGTCGCCGAGGCGGATCTTGGTTTTTTAGCCTAGAGAATGTTTTTTTTCTTTGACGCGACGCGAGCCTTTGTGATTCACAATTTTTTAGCCTTTTAACTTGATGGCTTTGGTATTTAGGTTTCTTTCACAGATCACCGTGTACATCGCATTTTCATGTGCCCTAATGACCCATCGTTGTACTTGAGATGGGCCGGTCAAGGCTCCGCGGCGCCTGTGCCATATTTCCGGCAAATACCGTTTAGACCAATACAGGAAACTGAACAAAATACACAAGGTTGGCGGGAGACACAGAAGTGGTGTCATGGCTTGGCGAGGACGGGTCAACTCGGTGTCGAATATTAAATTTATATTAGTCATGTGTTACAGTGCTTTCCCCCCTTACACAATCACAAAAAAATACATAGATACCGATTGGAATTAAGAAACTTTTAGAGGAATTTTTGTATTCATTTATGTGTTCCAGAAAGTTCACATGCAAGTCAGTAGACTTGTTCGCATATGGAGTATGTGCCGTTAAATGCCTATCTCAGTCTATTAATCAATTGTTTTAGTTATTTGAGTATTTATTTGTTAGATCACCTTCAAGTCGTTATTAGCTCAAATTCAATTATATTGCGTTATTTATTTATTTATTTTCATACTCTCAATGCCCGGAGGATCTACAAAGAGGAGTGGGTGACACAGATCAAATCGTTGGCAAACTTCTTGAAATATGTGGCGTCCTGGATGGACACGATGGAGGCAGGGAGGTGGTTCCAATCGTTAGATCTTCTTGGATTAAAAGAGTCAAAATAGATGTTCGTATGACATGTCGGCGTGCCAACCTTACACTGGTGATCGTTGCGAGGTGGCACATATTACGCATGAAAAAGTAGTTGATCTTTTAGAATTGGGTTAGTATAATAGGTTTTATGGAGAAGACAAAGACGAAAGTATTTACGGAGTAAAGCGAGATCAGGTAAGTCTAAAGTTGTCTTCATTGATGAAACACTAGCAGTACGAGAATAATTATAGTCGGTTACAGGTTAAGAAGGTACGAGAAGCTCCTCCCACAAGCGTGGTGCGCCGGTTTCAAATCCTTCCGCAATCGAAAGAAGAGTTCACTGGAAACGCTCCTTGTTCCGCTTCAATGGATAGATAATGGCCACAGAGTGGTGCCAACTTGTCTCCGACCCCCACTTTTTAAGAAAGCGACCTTTGTATTCATCGGAGAAGGAACTGAGCCCCTGAAAGCAGCCTTTGTATCAATCGGAGGGGGAAGCTAATCCCCGAAAGTCGTCTTTGTTTCCATCGGAGGGGAAGACTCTAATCTCCCTCTCGTGGCTTCCACAATGCTTAGTCAAAGTCGAAAGATAAAGCAAATATGTACAGAAAGCAAGACCCTCCTCGCGCGTTGGCCGCAACGTCACGGAAACGATGGGACGCTATTGGATGCGGAGGTGGCGGAGGGATATATGATTCCCTTTGAGGGGCATTTGCCGCTACCTTCTTGGCTTGTAACCTACTATAGATAGGATAAAACGGGCGGCTCGGTTCTGGACTGATTCGAGAATGTCTGACAATGTTACATGTCCCGGATCCCAAAGGGAACAGGTGTATTCAAGTTTTGGCCTAACTAAGGTTTTATATAATTGCAGTGTGACCGGAAGGTTAGCGGAACGGAAGTGGCGGCGCAAAAACTCAAGCATACGATTAGTTGACGTGCATGTTCCAGAAAAGGTTATGAGTTATGTCAATACCAAGATACTTGTATGAAACAACAGCATCTAATGGTATATTATTAAGGATGTATATGGCTGGGTCAATGTTTTTAGAGAGTCGGGAAACACGCATGCTTTTACATTTAGTAACGTTAAGCTTGATTAGAGATTCAGCGCACGAGGAAGAAACTACGTCAAGGTCTTACTGTAGTATAGCACACTCTTGGGCATTAGTAATTACGCGATACAGTACACAATAATCCGCGAACAATTTAATAGAGGACACAATTTGCGATGGGAGGTCGTTAATGTAGACTACAAACAAGAAAGGCCCCAGGAAAGATCCCTGTGGTACCCCGGACGTTACAGGAGTAGTAGAAGAATTATGCCCATTGACAGAAACATATTGTGAGCGGTTATATAAAAAACATTTAATCCAACCCAAGATGTTAGGATCAATATTAAGTTTACTCAGTTTCAAGAGACTTAGGTCGTGCGAGACAGAGTCAAAACCCTTAGCAAAATCTAAGAATATGCAGTCAACTATTAGCCCGGCATCAATAGCAACTAACAGGTCATTAGTAAACGATACGAGCTGTGTTTCACAAGAAAACAATTTTCGGAACCCGCGTTGACAATTAGTAAAAAAAGAGTTCGACGAGGCAAAGGCAACAAGGTGAGAGTAAATGATATGTTCAAGAAATTTACACGGCACACTAGTCAATGATATGGGCCTGTAGTTCAATGGGGAGGGAGCAGTACCTGATTTATGCAAAGGAACCACCTTCCCTACCTTTCAATCGTTGGGCAACGTGCAACACTGCAAAGACTGTGAAAACATTTCGGAAAGAATCAAAGATAAATAGGTGGCGGTGCTCTTCAGGAACTTTGAATTAATTCCGTCAATCCCAGCACACGCGGAAATTTCAAGCTTCTGGATTAATAATAACATAATAATAATAATAATCTTTATTTTTATGCGCCCAAAAACAACCCGGAGGTCTTCACTTTGGCGCACAATTCAATGATAAAATCGAACAGGAACAAAGTGACACAATAAAAGCAAAGTAAAGCACAGGTCAAAGATGTCTTGGAAGCGCTTCCCATTTCTTGCGAAAAACAGATATATCACTGAATTAATCGATATTTGTATTATTAAGGCGATTATATAACGATCGTATACGTGACAGGGGCGAGGATCTATACATGGTATTGACGTAAAAAGCGGTATGGTTCCTAGTTAACCGAGAAGGGACATGAATGTTAATTCTGGATAAAAGCAAATCGCTATCTATCATCCCATTTACTACCTTATGTAGAAAAATTAAGTCACGCTCGGCCCTTCTTTCGGACAATGGACTCAATGAAATCTTATCAACGAGAAAGTAATAGTCATAATAAAAGCGACGTTGAAAATAGCAGTCATAAACAATTCGTACGAAACGCTTTTGCACAGTTTCAATTTTCGCTGACTGCGTTCCAGATATTGAGTTCCATGCTACAGATGCGAATTCAAGCCGTGATCTTACTAGGGAGCAAAATAAACAAATAATAGAGGCTGGGTTTTCAAACTGCGGCGTGATGCGAGATATCAGTCCCAGCATCTTAGTTGCTCTGCCAACAATAGATGACACGTGTGGAATAAACGTCAATGCACTATCTATTCACACGCCAAGGTATGTTACAGAAGATACACATTCGATAGGAATCTCTTCTAATAGATAACTATTATGTATTACATTATAACTTTTGCACAAAGTTAATACCTTTGTTTACAGTCGACACCAAATGTCGACACAGTCGACACCAAATGAATCAATACTAACAGGAAACATAGGACTAAAATTAGCGCTGAAAACAATTGGATAACAGGTAGGAGTCGTGTGGGAAAAATAAGAATCAAACACGTCGTTCAGGACATTGCAACAATCGTTTAGATCTACAGGAACATTATTCGCATCACTAAGCTCAACCGCACTGAATCTACTACCGCTGACCACGCTCCAAAACGTTCGTGGGTTGTCTTTTAATTGAGAAAAAAAGTGTACACTGATAAAATTCCTGCTTTGATTGTGCGACAGCTTGTTTATACTCCGTATCAGTAGCTTCGTAAGCGTGCCAGCGCTCAGCACATTTTGTTAATTTTGCGCGCCGGAATAACCGTTTCTTTTTATTTCGCAGACGCTTAGTGCCTGTGAATTAGAGCGGATGCGCTTCAGAGGGATGTACTGGTTAGTTGGGTCACTCACTTTTTCTTTGAAAAAAGACCAATTTTCTTCAACCCTTCGCGTATAAAAACGTGAGATGTAATTGGTTAGAAACGTGTCTAATTCATTATTAATTGAACCAAAATCGGCATTTTTGTAGTTGCGAATAAGCTTAAATGCTTTACATGAGGAAGCAGATGCCTGCAGGTCAAACTGAATAACACAATAGTCACTTAAACCTGGTAAATACGTTAAGGGAGACACAAGCTCAGGGTTTTAGTGAGAATGAGGTCTAATACATTGGCAGAATGAGATGAACATCGTGTAGGCTCTTGTACAAGTTGCTTTAAATTAAAATCAAGACAAAGGCTTAGAAACAAAAAAGCCTGTGATGAGGGATCATTTATTGTGGGAGTGTCGCTTTTCCAGTTAATTGTGGGAAAATTAAAATCACCCAGTAGAAGCAAAGACGAAGAAGGAAACCGTACTACCAGTCGATTTAAAACATCGTGAAGCTCAAAGCAAAATGTATTAGACGAAGCGGGGGGTCGATAGCAGGCGCAAAAAATAAAATCCTTGTTCCTGACATGTACACGGGCACACACGAACTCTAAAGATATGTTAAGTGGTACAACGCTCGATATTATAGAATCACGAACAGCGATAAGAACACCGCCACCTGAGCGCGAGTCACGATTGAAACGATAAAATTTGTACATATCTTCACACTCAAAAATATCACTGTCAGCAATTTTACTAGAAAGCCACGTTTCGGTAAGGATAACAATATCAGCTGTACACGTGTCGATAAGAGATGACAAGGCATCGCGTTTGTTGCACACGCTTCGCACGTTAGAATACAATATTGAGATGGTGTTAGTCGCCGTGCCTTTAGATAGTTATGTTGATGGCGCGCGTGAATTATCATTGCTTGGGACAGGTGTGGAAACTGCATTATCGGTGCCCGGTTGCGGCGCGGAAACTGTATTATTGGTGCCCGGGAGAGACTTGGTGTTGTTAGTTTCACGAGCATGACTAGGAGTTACTTTACAAACGCAATCTGTTGCAGGGCAGTAAGTATACACCTTTTGGTTAACATGTAGCCTGTTTAGTCTGAGCGAGAACCTCTGACCGGTGCCTTTAGCGAAATCGATTAACATTTTACGTAACTGCCGCGTAGCCGGACAGAAATGCTCACTGACTGAAAGTCCTGTTCCTTTCAACTTAAAACGCTGACAAAATATATTCGCCTTGAATTTAGAGGAAGAAAATGTAACAATTGTTGGCCAGCAGTTATTAGTTGTGTATGAGCCTAATCTGCTCAGGGATATCGCCTCGCCAGGTAAATCTAGTCCTAATATCGTGGAAAGATTGTCGCGGATATGAGTCTCTGACTGCGACCAGTTTTCGGAAAGGGTGTCAGACTGTCAGCAATACCGTAGAAAGGTAAGTTGTCCCGACGTGACCTATCTTCAGGCCCCTTAAGTCTTGAATTCAGAACGGTAGTTTTGCCTCGGACGGCCTCACTAACAACATTAGACAGTTTAGCAGGATGCTTTGGCACATCTAGTGATTCTACAAGTGATTCGACTGCTGCAAGTCTTGAATTGATGTCTAACACTTTTAGTTCTAGTTGATGCTGGTTGTCTTTGACCTGATTTAGCATGTCAACCATTTCGGTATGACGCGCATCGTTCTTAGCAGACTGTGCAGCAATGGCAGCCAGAATATCAGCGTTAGTGATAGGGCCGGTGTTTGATTCAACGTCCCCAGACAAAAAAACGTGAACACACACATAAGCAACTCTAAAAAGAACCAGCGGGCACTAGAGTAGCACAATACCATGACAAGATCGTTTAACGTGTAAAGCCTGGTTCAGACAGTTCCGTTTGACTGCGTTTGACTGCGTTGCGGCGGCGACAAACCAAGACATACCTGCTGCTTATATCGCGTGTCAAGATGATTGCTCGAATTGGATTCCACGCTTCATACGGAGCACAGATGTGCCGGTTACTCGCTTTCGGTTCTCGACGCAACGCAGTCAAACGCAGTCAAACGCAGTCAAACGCAAGTGTCTGAACCGGCCTTAAGGATGGGTATTTACGAACCTGCAGAATGAATCAGAAGGGATTTTGAAGCGACCGCATAGCCGCCGCTCCTCTGTGCCCACTGAAAGCGTCCTGTGGTGACCGCGCGCTTAAATTCGCCGAGAATCCTGTTGTCGTTGACGATGATGCTGGATTGGTGAAGGGGAGGGACGCAACTGTGGCATCGTGTTGCTATGGGCGAGATTGGCTTTAAGTGGCTCATATTGGTTTTTGGGACCTATTCTTGACCAGATCAGTTTCATGTGGTTAACAACTGGTATTAGTCCCACTTCTGGGGCATTGGTGTTTCAGGGGTGGGTTAAATTCAAGTGAACATGATTGGCTATTAGAATATGTTTTGGGTCAAACTGGCTTGAAATGGCTATATATGACTCTCAGTTGCTATAATTGACCTTTCATGCATTTGGTGTGTTCATAATTTGAATGACTTCAACAGGCTATTTTTGGCTATAGGCGTCTATTATTGACTTGGTTGGCTTGAGCTAGATATTATTGCCTGCAAGCATCCATTCCTGAACTGGTTGGCTCGAAGTGGCAACAAATAGCTATATGTCAAGGTGTCGAACCGAAACTATTTTCGGTTCGGTTCAGATTACGGTTCACACATGTCGGTCCAGTTCATGTTCAGCTCAGGAGCGAAACAAATAACGGCTTGAACCGGTTTAAACCTGTTCATACCGGTTCATATAACGGTTCAGACAAAAGTGAAAAAGTAACCGAATATTCACATACCTCTACTGCCTTGAAGTATATTAAAACGGTGTAAAATAGGCGCTCATTTCTTGATCTTTGCACTCCATCCGTCTATTAGAATTATATTCAAAAATTCTAGACGTGACATAGGGTTGGGTACCAACCTCTTACTCATCAGTTAAATATATCTAATGCAATAATAGACGAGTTCCTCTCCAACATTGTTACATGCACACGCCATATGGATTTTACTGGTGTGTACGCTGTGCCTTGGCTGCGTGAAACGACTTGAGAAAAAGGACATCATCCAGTAAGTCCGGGCTCAATCGCGTTCGTTGGCATGATAGGATGTACTTTAACCCCGAGAAGAACCTTTCCACACTGACTTGCATGGCCGGTACTACAAGAGCGGCGTGAGCAAGTGAATATAATTCGGGGCATGGGGGCTTTTCCCAAAATTCCAAGACACTGCCACCCTTGCTAATTCGCAAGCACCTTTCCAAAGCCGTCCAATTTCCTCAAAGATCAAAGAATGGTCGCCCAACGCTGCAGGTTGCCAGAGCAAAGTTCCCTGCAGAGTTATTTAGTACACACGTCCTGTGATGTTATTTTGCGAACGCATTGCGTTATACTGCCCAAATATAGAAATTGATTACACACGTGTTGCGTGGATGCCCCGCTTCTTCTTGGAGTCTGTTTTCTTCCACTTGGATTTACTGTTGTCCCAACACTCGTGGGCGGACATGTAGCTGGTGTTTATACTTCGTGCAGTCTCTTCTATGCGTCAACTTAAGCTTCTATCGGGGAGTTGTTAGTGGTAGCACGAAGCAGCTCCCCTTCTTCATGTAAACAACTCGCCCCTTCTTGTCACCTTCTTTGAACGACATCGTTGTAGGGCAAGGCACTCTAGTAGGACTCTGAAGAATCAGGAAGGGTGAAGAATATGCTCGTCTAGGCGGTGACAGCGACGCAGATAGGCGGTGAAGAACGGGCGAGACGCGGGAGAGGACCGCCCGAGACGGAGAAGCCGATAGGATAGGGGCCCCACCGTTGCCAGACTGGAGAACGCTTGTGGCTGTTTGTCCGAAAACCGGCCACAACGCAGAAAACATGCGCGCTGCGAAGCAGAAATCTTGCAGATACTCAATTCAATGTTAGTAAAATGTGTCCCTTTAATTAAGGTGAACTAATATGTTTGTAATTCACAACACAATAATGTTTTTAACTTCACTTTTTACTACAACCTCGTAACCAGACGCCTGTCACGTCTCCTCGAGTTTCCTCGAGTGGAGGAAGTTTTCTCGAGGAGCTCCTCAGCCGAGGAAACGCCGAGGCGCGTCTCTGAAGCCCGATGGCTCCTCGAGTGGAGGCGAGCGTCTTTCTTCAACTCCAGTGAGTCGAGGTGGAGTGTCGAGTCGAGGCTCGTTTATGAATACGGCCGTTAGTGTTAACGATCTCTGGTTACTTTTTAAGGCAAATGTTTTGAGCTCGAGACCGATTTGTGCCATCATGGTTATCAACAGCAAGACGTGCAAAAAGTAACCCTTGGTTTAACAAGGAGTTACGGGCTCTTAGAAAGAGGAGACAGAAAGTATTTAATAATCTTAAAAAAAAATCATCCTCAAAAAGTAGAGCGAAACTAAAGGCTATCGACAAGGAATTTAAAACTGCAACGAGTGAAGCAAAAACTAACTTTTATTCAGTCATTTCCAACGCGAATTAGAAAGAACCCGAAGGAGTTCTGGAGGTACGTTAAACGTAACAGAAAAGATAAAGTATGCATCCCACCACTTGAGCATAACGGCGATTTAATAGAAAGTAGCCTTGGGCAAGCAAAATGCCTAAGCGACATTTTGGCTCACTCTTTTTACCTCAAACGTTAAATTCTAATAATTCAAGTCTAGCTAGAACGAATAATGAAACCATAGGGGAGGTATTAATCGACGAGCCTGGAATTACACTGCTGCTACAGCGTTTGGAGGTATCCAAAGCGGGAGGACCAGAAGGCTTGCCAAGTAGTATCTTAAAGTTGTGTGGGCGGTTCGTTTCACCGTTTCTGAAGGTGTTGTTTACTAAGTACCTTAACACATGTGGCCTTCCCAGCGATTGGAAGAGAGCTTGTGTTGTTCCTGTGCATAAATCTGGACATAGGAAGCTCGTCACAAATTACCGACCCATCTCTCTAGCAAGTATTGTTTGTAAAACGTTAGTACATATTTTATATACTAGCATTATAAAACACATCGACGCGCATGCATTGTTTAATCCGAACCAGCATGGTTTTCGACAGGGAGTCTTATGTGTTATTCAACTAACAGAGTTTGTTCACCAAATAAGTGAAAATTTGGATCACCGAAGACGCATAGACTGGGTATTTATAGATTTCAAAAAGGCTTTTGATGTCGTAGGCCACAACTTACTTGTTCGTAAGTTACATAGTTTTAATATTAACCTCCGCATAGTTGAGTGGATTCAGGAATATTTAAATTAAACATCCCAATATGTGGTTGTAAATGGTGCAGCATCTGAAACTATTGACGTGGCGTCAGGCGTCCCACAGGGGTCGGTGCTGGGCCCGTTGTTGTGCTTGGTTTATATTAATGACGTCGCAGAAAATATCACTTCTTATATGAGACCATTTGCAGACGACTGCGTCGTATATCGAAAAATTAGAACCGAGGAAGACAACTATGCATTGCAACGCGACCTTTTCAGAATACACAGGTGGTGCCGAGAATCGAATATGAAGCTAAACCTAGAAAAAACCGTACATATGTGTTTTTTCAAGAAAAAAAGATGAACCTAAAAATGTATACATCATTGACAGTACCCCACTACAAACTGTGTTTGAATTTAAATACTTAGGAATATACCTAACACCGTCTTTGTGTTGGCACAGGCACGTTGATTTCGTAACAGGGAAAGCTTGTAAAGTATTGGGATTTTTACGACGCAATACCCGACAATTTCCGCAAAGTCCGCGAGATTTGTTGTACAAAACTTATATCAGGTCTGTTCTCGAGTTCGCGTGTAGAGTCTGCGACCCACCAACTGCTGTTGATAGAAATAAACTTCAAAAAGTTTAAAACTTAGCGGCTAGATATGTTTCCGGGAATTATAACAGGCGACTCAGCATGACAAGTCTGAAGGAATTCTAAGGCTTGGAATCTCTTGAAAAAAAGAAGAAAAAACAACGGCTAAATTATTTCATAACATTTACCACTGCAGAATTGGTATACAGCGCGAAAACTACATTTTCCCCTCGCCTTATATCTCTCATCGTGTCGATCACGAACGAAAGGTACGTGAATATAAATGTAACACAAACCAGTTTAAATATTTTTTCCCCAAATCTATTAGCGAATAGAATCAATTGCCTTCGGAGGTTGTTGACATTTTGGACAATGGCGCTTTCATTGCTGCATTGTGAGAACTGTTTTTTTTTTTATTTTTCGTGTACTGGGTATGCATGTGCGCGTTCTGTTATGCTCCTTTGTATTGCGTAAATGTATCACATTAATGTACATTTCCCCCCTCACTGTAATGCCACCCTTGCGCTGTGGGAAAGTGAATAAATAAACAAAGAAAATAAATGAAGCTTCCTCCACGCCAGTAGCAGATGCTGCTTTGCTCTGGACCTCTCCTCGCTCGTTAGCGTGACATTGTATCGAGGATCCAAAAACTAGCCGCACAGAATATGTCGCTTCCGAGCAACACCTTCTCTCGCCTTTTCGTGGCAGCGGCCAGCTGATTCGCGACCGGGGAATCAACTTTTGAAGTCTCAGTTTGACATGCAAGCCATCTGTAAGGTTAATTACTAATAAGTTTGGCACGCGTGATTCACTATCTGGGCTGTGTAGAGTGCTCGGCGTGCAGCCATTAGAAAAAAGAGCCGAGCTCACGAGATTAAAGCTAATTTACCAAATAGCCCATAACTTGACTAAAATAGAAAAATCAAAGTACCTTATTCCCCACGATGGAAGAGAAACCCGTTCAAACCATGGGAAATTATTCAGGGAGTTCAGACCTAAAAATAATTGCTTTAAATTTTCATTTTTTCCGCTAACAGTCCAGGAATGGAACAGTTTGCCTAGACACGTTGTCCGCGCTAGCTCGCTAAAATAGTTCATGGATGATGTCGAAGCGCTTATGATGTGAAAAGACCATGTCTCATCCACTCCGTTTGTTTCATATATTTTTACCCGCTGTGTAACTGTTTTTTCTAGACTATGGTTTTGCATCTGTGTTTTGTACCACCCTGCTAAAATCCTCCAATGAGGATTAGTAGTATTCATAAATAAATAAATAAATAAAATCCTCTGTGAAAGTCTCCCATAGTTAGTTTCTCCCTTTGAGCCTGCACTGTTGCTCCATCGGCCAGACCCAAGGAGGCAAATACCTTGCTCATTTTTTTTGCCGATATTTTTGAGTAAGGCGGTGTTCATCGTCTGCGATAAACTTGTCGCTGAACTCTCTCGGCTTTAGGAATCGTCGCATCATGGCCGCGGTGGACATTCATCTTGTTGCGCAATTCAGGATGGGCTTCTTCAGATGAGGCTTCCGAAGAAGGTACAGCACGGTCTGCGACATCATTTTTTAGGAGCTTTTCGGGCCTTCTGTACGATGTCGCTAGCAGCTGTACACTTTAGAACGTCATGTAAGTACAGCGAGCTGCAGTGTGAGAGCAGCACACCGCATTCCTTGAAGAAAAGGCCCCTCATCTGAAAAAAGCTAAATCTCCCTCTAATTCTTCAAGATAGGAAGCACCATCCGAGGCGCCGCTGTACGCGTGCACGTCTTCCTCTTCCGAATTGGACTGGTCGGATCTTGCCGGGGCCGGGCCAGTAGATACTTCTGCTAAGAGAGCAACTGTCTCGAGCAGGGTGTCGAACCGACATTTTATCGGTTCGGTTCCGGTTCGTGTTCATGGCTTTCGGTTCAGCACCGGTTCAGTTCCAGGGAGTAAAGAATGATGGTTCGAACCGGTTCAAACCGGTTCGAACCGGGTTGAACCGCAAAATTGAGACTATACTTTCCGCGTTTTTTTTGTTTTTTTTGGTGATAGGCGCTATTTCAGCAGTGAAACGAATATCTATATAGCTTTGTATCATTCGTAGAATGATAAAGTTTTATTTAATTTCAATGAAACAGTAAAAGAAAAGCTAGGTTAAGATATGAAACTCAACATCTTCTTTTTTTTAACCACAGTCACATATATTTTACCTGAATCTATAGGTTATCAGTTTGGTAGGTCGCCTAAAATACCCGTTAATGCTACACCTTTGCGTCGCAGTATTAAAAGTCGAATCTTGCTGTGCTCTTGAAGTTAAGAATTAATTACAGTGCATAAAATCATGCAATGGGAACCATTCTCGCCATAAAAATCCCAAAATCTAGTTTACAAAATACGTTTTACAATATATATGATGACGACGCAAATGGTCTAAAAGCAATAATATTTTCAAAATGCCAGGAAAGTTTTAGCACAAACCCTTTCAGTCTACATAATATAGAAAGACTGAGCGGAAATCACAACGCCTGCTTTCCTGACGAATACTGTTTACACTCACCACAGTGATGCAGGCGAATTCATGCAGAAAAAAGTGACCCTCGTACTCAGATCGGATCTGGCCTAAAATAGCGCGTCCGAAGTGAACATTTTCGACATTGCTTGGCGTTTGAGGTTTGCTCTTATCAAGATGCCGGTCAATTCAATTTGCAAATAAACATCACCCTTGCTATATTTTTATACTCTTGTTAAATAAAACAATGTAGAATTTTATACTCTGTTCGACATTACAGCTACTTAATTGGTCACTTTCTGACGGTCTGCGTGCGCAATCGCCATAGTTCCGCCACGCGCCACTGTCTACTTTGTTTTCGTCCAGCCCACAGAAACATAAAATTCGTGTTCATCACATAAAAGGAGAAACATACTTCTACATCTTTGAGAAGTTGTTATTTAAATCGGCTTTAAAATAAAAGATTTGTTCAAGCTTCTCCCAAATCAGTTAGAGACGTGCCTATCGAGGATAAAAACGCCGGAAGAGATTTGCAGAGCATATTTCATATAATTTGGGGGTGCATTTACTAATGATATAAATCTTTAGGGTGATCGGCCCTTTATTTATGCTGTCAAGTCTTCAGGCAGCAATAAAATATTTTTTATTGTCATCAATAATTTTAACTGTATGAAGTTCCCATAACCGCTTGAGACCAACACGGGAGGATGATACTCGAGAATACGCCATCTGTTGAGTCTGCGTAACGCGCGTTTTTGTTCGCTGTTCGGCAGTGTGAAACACCGGGTCGCGGGCTACGCCAAAAAGAACTAAGCAAATACACGAAATGTGCAGAAAGAGATACAATAAATGTTATTTTTCTAAATAATCCCATACAGGACGCCTTGCTGCGAAAGTAAATGTCTAGCGTTGATGGTTTCAAACGTAAACAGGTTTGACGGAACTCCGTCAGGTTGGGTAAAAATTTTGAGAAATACGGACCTTCACTAACAAAGTCCTAAACATTTAAGAGCCCGACGTTTCAGTAGGTCGGGCTCAATAGATCGCAAGCCACTTAACCATCGGCGTATGTCGACGGACTAGGGCATTTGAAGAACAAAATATTCCGAGGACACCTAAGCACTTCTTATGAGTTGTGAAAACAAACTCATTAATGCCGTTCTTCAGCTCCCTTAGTTCGTCTGCTGCGTAGTGGCGTGAACGGCCCCGTTTCGTTGGCCGACGACCGAGCGCGCGCTTTCGTGAAGTGGCCTCGCCGCGCTGAGCTCGGCCATGCAACCTCTTCGGAGTTTGCCCGAGCGGGCTGTGCGGCCAGGCCGCACCGCCGCACCCCTTAAGGCCGGTTCAGACACTTGCGTTTGAGTGCGTTTGACTGCGGTGCGTCGAGAACCGAAAGTGAGTCACCGGCACATCTGTGCTTCGTATGAAGCGTGGAATCCAATTCAAGGAATCATCTTGGCACGTGATATAAGCAGCATGGATGTCCTGGTTCCTCGCAGCCGCAACGCAGTCAAACGCAGTCAACCGCAACTGTCTGAACCAGGCTTTACCGGCGGCCGGGTCGCTGCGTGCGCTGCGCCGCCATGGAGAGGGCTTCTCTGGTGGCGCTTTTTGGAACTACGTCGCACGAGAGCCAATGGGAGCCTCGTTCTTTGATGAAGCGCGCCAGCCAATAGGAGCATATCCATCAGATGTCTGCTATACTCTGTTTCACCTTATGATGTACCGCAGGAAAGGCTACAAGCGCGAGCTCCTCGCTCTAGGGCACATCTCGGCGGCACAAGCTCTCGTGCGTTAAGAGTAGCTCCCAACGCTATAAGCTCGCGCTTCTAGCCTTGTCTGCGGTACAACATAAGGTGAAACAGAGTATACACGCGACATTGGGACGGGGGAAGGCGCCATTTGGCGCGGCTTCAAAGCTGATGGCGTCGGTTCGATTCATGGGACAGTTGATGCTTTCGCATTAAACGTGAAGGAAGCATACGACACGCCGTAGATCGAAAAGAAGCTGCAGCTCTCCACGTGCAAATAGTCGCCCCTGATGAAAATACCGAATCGCTTTTGAAACGTCGGACTCCTAACTGTTCAGGGCTTGGTTGGTTATAGTTAGGGTTTCGCGTTTTCGTTTTTTTTTTTTTTTTTCAAAATTCGGCGTACTTTTTTCGGTGTTTATTTTAAAATTCAATTTTCGATTTTTTTCGGTGTATATTTATTCCAAAAGAAGTTTACCGTTTTTTTTTTCGGTGAATATTAAAGAAACACCATCGGACACCGGATCAGATGATCCTTGTAGCTGTGATATTTGTGATTACTCAAAGAATAACAGCACATATACATACGTGGTCTTTGCTACAACTTCCGTCAGGACAGACCTAGTAATCGCGGAATTCGCGGGCATAATCTTCAGCGCGCTTCTTTTTGCTTCCCATTCTGACGACGTAACCGTCTGAGGTGATAATCGTAAAAAAAAAAAAAAAATCCAGCGGAATGGCAAAGAAAAACAAAATCCATTGTGTTTATGTTTTTAACAACAGGGAAGTTTGAGAGAGGGTGTTAAGAAAGGTATTAACGGCGTTCCTCGATGTCCTCTGAAGCGCATGAAGCGAAAAACCTTACACCAGGCCACATCCCAACTTTTTTTTTAGGGCCGGGAACTTGACACCTTAAGCCCGATCACAGGAGGACACAGATGTCCCGCGAAGGCCAATCCGAGACCTCTTTTGTTGCATGCTGAACCTTGGAAGAGGGCAATCACGAAGACGTCACACAATGTCGAACCTTGCAAAACCCCCTCTCTCTCTCCCCCATCCCTCCCCCACCCACCTCGACGCTGCCCTAAAAAGCTGACGAGGGTAGAACGTTGGGAAAGTTGGTGATTCATAAAGATTAAAAAGCGCGACTGGACAACGGACACAGAAGGAGACACAGACACAGCGGTACTTACAACTGAAAAGCTGACCTTTTTCTGTTACAACCGAATTTTAGAAAACGGATTAGACGTACTTTTATCGGTTTTTATCGGTTCAAACCGAAAACGCCGAACCTAAAAACTGACCTTTTTCGGTTAAAACCGAATTTTCGAAAATTGATTCGGCGTACTTTTATCGGTTTTTATCGGCCGAAATAATATTTCGGTTTAAATGATATAAAGCTGACTTTGAAAGTGCATCCTTTCAAAGTCAGCTTTTACCTCCTTTAGGGGGAAACTTCAACCCCCTTGAGAGGTAAGACGACATATTTGAGGGGTCTGCTTTTACCTCCTTTTGGAGGCAACAGCACCTGCTTTGGGGGGCTGGATTTTGCTCCATACAAAAGGAACAGTTGCCCCATTTACGGGGCAATAGTACACGCCCCTAGTTTCAACTTTCTCCCTTATGGAGGGAACTATGATCTACTTTAGGGTTAAATGTACACTATGAGGAAAACAACTAAGAAAACGCGGACTACGAAGAACAAACACGACAGGACACTGCTGTCCTGTCGTGTTTGTTCTTCGTAGTTTGCGCTTTCTGAGCTTTTTTCCCCATCATGTATAACATCAACCAACTGGCCCAGTTCACCAGCTTATTACAGATTAAGTGTTCACTTGAAGGAATCACTTTTCCCCTCTAAAGGAAGGTACTATGGCCCTTTGTGGGTATGATAGTACATGATTCAAGGGTGGGCCTTATAATAGATAAAGACGGCACTATACCGGTTTTCACCTCAAGAAAAAAGTAAGTTTTGCGAATTGTTCCTACGCGGCGCGAAATAGTTCTTACGAGATTGGTTGTCGGAGGAAAAAGCGATGCTTTCGGCGTTTGGAACGTGTACGTCTTGATAAGATAACATATATCTAATCTAAAATTCACCTACATATGTCTTCATTATCCACATAAAAGGGGAAATTAGTCATGTTCCGCGAGGAGCCGGACTTGTTTTACTTCGGTTCTTGAGGTGAAAACAGGTATAGTTCTGAAAGTAAATGGCAATGTTTTATTGTGGCTGTCACAAACAAAATGGCATAAAAGTCAATGGCATGACTGGACATCTTATAAACGTTTTAAGCGCAATAAAGGCATTTGGAACAACACTTTCGGGACTCTAGGTCACGACAGTCAATAAAATTATCACAAAAAGTGCATAAACAATCAGTGTCTACCCGGCAAATAACAGTGAATGCTTGGAGCACTGCTTGGAATAGCGAAGCTTCATCAGGGCGAACTCAAATGACGGAGTCTTGTACAAACTAGAATCAAAAAGAACGCAATGTGATATAACGTACATTCAGTATCACACATATTGCAAAAAGCAATACAAACAAAGACATGACTAGTAATGACTAGTGCGTTGCAATTCAAGGACAGCAGTACACTATACCCGTCCTATCCACAGTAGTGGAATGAATGCTGGAGTAGAGGAAAGCAGAATCTGGGATTTGCTCTTCTAATATAGAAAGAACAAAGGACTTGTATCTTTTGCTGCTAATGAGCTACAAAAAACTACCGCGAGGGCCAAAGGGACCTAACCCACTTCAAAGGAATCGCAAAAATCAGTTTTGACCACCTTGTATTTAAACACTGCAAGCCATCAAAAAACATTTTGTATTTAAACCTTGCAAGCACAAATCTCTGTGAACATAAAACCCCCACCCTCAAATGCTTTCAGGCACCGATTGTAAAGTAGAGTGAAATAAACCTAGTATGCCAATGCTGCACAAAGCAAAAAACAGTGATATTGGAAATTACAAAAATGTGACTATAAAGCAATATTATTGCCCTTCTGTAACTCTCAGAATCAACCATCCTGCCTTATGTCAAAGACAAAAAAAGCATCGTTTTAAACAGACGACATAAAAAAATTCCCAAACCTGCATAAAAAGGCATTAAAAAAAGAAAATACTTGTTGGCATTTCTTTTAGGTATGAAAGCAATGTGTTGCACGTGACTCCACATTTGAGTGTTTCAGAGCAATTAAGTACTCCAATGCAATGAATCTGCACATGAACTGGTGATGGTATACTCATAGTTAAAGACGAAGTAAAGGGAGAATGCAACCAGGACTGCCTCAGCAGGCCACGCGGCTTCGAGGTCTCGCTCCACTGCCACATAGCTGGGCACCTCAGGATTAATTAAGCTTGAGCTGACAGCCACCAGGTAGATTGCACTGCCTGCCTGGAACCAAACAAATGTGTAAATCATGTGATATGAACATGACACCTATCATCCCCAATTTAAAGAAACTGTGAAAACATATTACATTTTTCTAAGACGCATTTGGAGCATTTGATGGGCCACTGATTCCGGTATTGAAAAGCATCAACCATACCTACCAGACGTGACCAGTTTAACTGTTGACTAACCACCATTGACTAAAATTATCACATGATGGGTGGTAATTGTAGCTTAGTAAGCACTTTGTATTCACCGGTCATGTTTAAATTTGTCCCCCGATTTACTTAGGTGACTAACAAATCTTAGTCAAAGGGGTACAACAACTGTAGCAGGTTAGCAATGACAAGTGCTGATTGTTGGGCGAGTTGGCATTCTACGTGAAAAAAACATGATTGTGCTTTAAGACAAGGACAGAGGAAGAACATACACCACAGAGCGCTACATCACATTAGCTACTCAGCACCACAGCCAACTCCATGACCGCCAACCCTAACTGCCGAACTTCGACAAATATGCAAATAATTTTGCCGGAGTCATTTGCCAGATTAAAATTCAATGTATGTTTCATTTAGACATGAGAAGAACAGCACACAAGGACGAAAACACAAAAAGAACACAACGAAAAAGACACACGCAAGCGTCTCGTGTGTCCTACTCTAATTTATTTACTCGAAGGATACCATAAATTTTCTCTCAGAAATGAACGAACAGCACACACAAAGTACACATAAAAATCGAGAGTCCTGTTTCAAGTCCAGAAATGGTAACAAGAAAATCAAAATAAAATATCGGACTACGCGCTTACCTGAAGTAAACAGTGTTAAGAACTGTCACGAGAAGAGTCCAAGGTAGCAGGCATCCAGTACCCTCGACGAAATCACCCTACAACGTTGCCGCCGGACAAAAGGGATATAATGAATCAACTTTAAATAATGCAAACTTGAGCCATATCAAACTTGCCTACTGAATGATCAGACTTTTAGAAATGCCTCATCACACGCAAAGAAAATGCCAAGACAACAATATAATTGCTAGTCTCGCTACCGGTAACAACTTAATAACCTTATTCCGTAATATCATACTTATAATATTTGTGAAGCTCACGAATAATTAGCTCAGACATTTATATTCAATATTTAAAGGTAACGTGACGTTTTAACAAAAATGTTTATTGAACCTCGTTAAATTAAAAAACGAAACAAAAAAACATTGATATTGAAAATCAGCGCTTAACACTGACTTTTACAAATATCAACGACGTTGAGAATTAATCACGCCGGTTGGCCGGTGCCGCCAAATAATGCCTGATCGACTCCTGCTCTGCGAAAAAATAACAACAATCTTATGAGATTTTCAAATATTTTATCAGATCCACGATTTAACGTCGGACGCGACACACCAAGGCCCCGAAAAGAGAAAACCTCCTACCCCTCCCGCTCTAAAAGTGCATTCACACAAAGGAATTAGATGGTCACACTGGCGTGCGCGATGAGCGAGTCCAATGCCTTTGTTGGCGAGTCTTTTCTCGAAAACTCTTGCTACGAACGCCATTGATTGGCTCAGCCGCTCCGCGACTAAATCGCATCGCAAAAAGTCGGGTCAGCAAGCGACTGCTCAAATCGCGTCGCCTTTTGCCCGCGATGGTCGCTTTTGCGATGAAAGTGATCGCGCGACTAGATCGCATCGCCGCTGTGAACGCGCCTTAAACGTAGGCGACCCCCGATTCACAACGTCCGCTCCGGGCCGCCGCTCTCTTCCTTCCTCCACCCGCACACACATACACCGGGAAAAGCTCCTGGCTACGCCACTGGTTAGCGTATGTCAATCTTCTAATTTGCGCTAGTGCAAGCGACAGTCATTCTAGTTCCTGTGTTTTTTTTTTATGACCTTCGATGGTCTAAACCGTGTCTGGGTTCGCGCCACGCAATAATTTCATCGAACGCTCGACGCCTTCAAACGTGAAAACATTTCCGCCACCCTTTTGTCTTGGGAAGACGGGGGTCGCCTTCCCGGGGCGGTCATAACCGACGCCAACTGCCGCCCGCGCAGAACATTTTCTTACCTGCATACGGTGCACACGACTCGGATCTTCGACTGAAGTCAATGCAGCGCTCTCGGTGACTTCGTAAGAAAAGACTGAGCCGAACAGAACAATGAAGAACGTTCCTGCGCTGGGACGCCTCCGTCGAACGTTCGAGAAGAAAGACCGTTATGACCGGAGGGGAGCCGGGAAGCGTTGGCGGTGAACGTTCTCGGCACCGGGAAGGCGCTCGCCCACGCATGCGCGAAGAATGACGTATCATACGAGGAGACCAAGTAGCGAACTCGTTGGCGCCTTTCCACAGCCAATCGCAGCGCCCAAACGGGGGTGCGCCTCTGGGAGGTAATATTTACCTCGTAGCTGCTCCCTCGCGTCGAACTTTACCTTGAAGCAACGCATTCTTAATAGAGAGCGCTAGTGTCTGCTGCGCCTGACGAGGTAACAAGCGGAACGCTTCCCCCTTGGCCGGGAGGAGGGTGGTAAAGGCGGTTTGTTTCCTCCTTTCGGTACCCTTTTTTCTAAGAGTGTGCACGTTCCCGACGCATGGCGTAGTCTATTTTCATTGACACCAACCGTGCCCTAAGGAACTCAGAGACTTTTCTTCTGCGATTTCTGCCTTTTTTAAGACTTCCTGACAGTCGCTTTCTGCACTTACTGTGACGGGTTATTTAAGGTCCTTCTGCACGGGATTGATATTTTTCAGCAAACCTGAGTCATCCATCAAGCAAAATGGCCGGCCGTTTGTGGTGACGAGCTCGACACATGTGTCCATAACTTCGTTTCCGGTTAAGTTTAATGTTATACCGGAGCCCGGTTGTACAATGGATGGCAATGTTGTCTGCCTGAATGGTGTTGCTGGTGACTGACGGGCAGCATGGCTGCTAGTGGTGGACGCCTCAGGCGTGCTGCTGCCGGGCGGCTTCTGTACCTCAAGCGCGTCATACACTGCATTGTGGCGTTGATGTACGTGGAGCTCGAGGTTGGCATCATGCTGTACGGAGAGCCGCAATCGAGATTTGTCGATTTGGCATAATGCCTGGTTTTTGTCATTGTCAAATTTGAAATGCTTACGTACTGGGATCCTCTTCGGATGAACCATCATGAGATGGAGCCGCCGGAGCTTATACAAAGAGATCGGAGGCATCCATTTTATCGAAGCTTATTTTAGCGAATGCTTAAATGAGTTTCGATGAATGAGCTAACCCGCGATCTAGTGTTACACGTGCGAAGTAGGTTGTCCTCTTTTAACAGCATCCCCTTTTCAATAAACGGCATTTCTCTAAACTGAGGCTCTGCGTTCTCTACCCCGAGCTTCGATGTAACGAGCCCATTCTCTAAAACGTGTTTCGATGAACTGGCTTTCGATCAACCGTAGTAAACCCAAATTTGATGCGGCGTTGTTGGTCCCGTGGCGGCTTCATGCGTCATCCCGTCGGCACGTGGCGGCGGCTTTTTGTTGGGCGCGAGGGCGCGATGACTTTGAGTGGTTCAGGCGGAGTTTGTGACAGTCAGTAACAGCGGTTACTGACCTTCGTCTCGGTAAACTATGCTTAAAAATATTTGCATACGTGGAAACACCTCGCTCCGCATCGCTAACTAAGCCCCTCAAAATTTTCCGAGCACAGCGCACGAAATAGAAGCGCCAATGTGTCTCCGAATCGTTTGGCGAAACGATTCCGAACGGTACTTTTGTGTGGCTCCGGTCCAGGTTCAGCTCCAAAATTTTTGGTTATTTTCTATAGGCATCTATTCTTCGCCTGGTTGGCTTGGATTGGTTATTATTGGCATAAGCATTTAGCCCTGACCTGTTTTTTTTAATTGGCTGAGATGGGTATAATTGATTAGTATTTACAATTAACAGCTATTTATCTGTCCACAAACTCGAATAGCTTCATGTAGCTTATTTTGGCTATTAGCATCTATTTACGTGTACAAACTGGAATGGTTTCATGTGGCTATTCTGGCTATTAGCATCTATTTAAACGCCACCACCGCTGCGTGACGTAGAAGAGTTGAGTTGGTGTCAACGTTAATATTGATTCGATTAGATAAAATCTATAGTAACGATCCTCGATTAGATCAGTTGTGGAGCTCTCGCAGAGGGGGTACCCCCTTTCACTCCCTTGATTCCGACCGCCTCCTGTCGTTTTGAGCGTCAGCTAGATTCGCATTTCAAAACTGTTTGTTCCATAAAGTACGATAACACGTCACCTAGACTCTGTGCTTCGAAACATATGTATTCCATGGAATCCACTGCCCTAGTTACCATAGCAGCCGTCATCAAAACGACAACACGCGGAAGACAAGAGCCTAGTGGGGGGGTTACTACTTGTGGAAGCAGCGTCTGTGGGCAGTCCCGTAACTGAGCTAATCTTGTAACGTTGTTTGATGCATACAAGAACATCGTGCTGACAAGGCGGCAAGACGGCCCCATCTCCGAGAAACCTTCCTTCGTCGTTCGAGGAGGGGCTCTTTTTCACGCACCTCGGCCTGCCTGAACAATTCAGCACTGAGCATGCACGTGCACAGTACCTGCTTAGCGCGAAGGCTAAAATGGGTCCAGCTCGCATTTTCTGACTACTGCTTTCGGCAGAAGAGATCCGGTCTGTCACGTCCCACCAACGTCGCTCCGTTACAATGTTTACAAAGAAGCCTGAGTTTAACCAAGCCAGGGGTTGTTGGGCACGCACTGCACGTGCGCCGAAACCAGGTGTGGGTCAGGCGAAGCGCGAGCACCGTGCCGACAGCAGCGCCACCGCAGCAGCCAGACATCATAGCCGCGCGTTGCCAATACACCATTTCATTATTTACAAGTCAGACAAGCCTCATCAGCACAGACAAGTGCTGATGAGGGGGTCGCACAGAGTGCGATCTCCTCATCCCAGCACGCGCAAGTTAATCGCTTCGGAAAGCGAGAAAATCACTCGCCATACTCACGAACACTGAAAATAAAAACGGCCAGGAGCCCTTTTTTGTCAAGCATGGCGGCCCGGCTGGTTCCCCACACTCTAAGAAAAAAAGGGTGTAGTAGGGTGCATCGGGCGCACATGCACCCATTTCCTGAAAGATGCACCCTCCGTTACCCAGCCAGGATACGTTTACACCGATCATGAGCATCCCCCTCTGCCTTAAAAACTTCTAAGTGTATCAGTGCACCCAGCTTAGTACACCACCACGCTAGCCACGCGCCCCGATCAGCTTGTCCTTGGATCGGATAAGGTTGGATCTTTCGGGCTTTGTGTTTTGGAGGAACCTAAACATGAGGGCTCTCATATATTGATTAAAAATAAGCTTGTGCCAGTAATGTTTTAAATATGTGCTAGTACAATTATTTCTGTTCCAGCAAAAGCTATTGGCTTCGGTTAAAACCGAGACGTTCAAAATCAAAACCCCACGTAAAAGAAGAAGGAAATTAACAAGGCGACGTAGATGTGCAGAGTGCTGGTTTGTTTTGTTGTTATAGCAACGTGGTTCTTGGCGGGTGGTGGGCAGCGCCGTGACGCTATTGACGCTATCGTGGTGATTGACGCCAGTGATGTACTGGAGTGAGCTTTGGCGCGGTTGGGTCACGCGACGATACAGTGTCGGCGCTTGTAGACTGCCAACAGGCAGCAATAAGATTGCGATGCTGCGCGGGCGCTTGCTGACAGGCGCTGCTGTGTAGAGTACGCCGAGCACGAGAACGTTTTCGCGTTCGCACGGCAAAATGATTCTCAACGATAAAACAGCGTCCTACATTATCAGCAATCTAACGCTGCTCGAGAGTCCCACGGTCAAATTTTAGCAGAGCGAAAGCGTTCAGTCAATGTGGTTGCGGTCAACGTGGTTGCGATTAATTCTTCATTTTATATTATAATATGGGCTATGCGGCGTAAGACATAGGATCTCAAACTTCCCGTTTTGGGGGTCACTTTTGGGTTGAGCAGTTTTTTTGGAAGTATGGAGCTGTCCTGTTCACTCGGTATTGACAGCAGAGTAGACGCTGTGCTTGTTTTAGGCCAATCGTGTTTCCGGGTAGAATCACGTGACTACAGTCTCCAAGCTATATATAAAAAAGAGCACGGCACCTGCCTGAAGGCGAAGGCCACGGATAGCATCCACTGCACTGTAAACTTTGAGTTGAACTTTCAAGAGAATATAAGTGACAAATACTATTGTTTTGTTCATTGTTGGGATGCCCCTGAAGATAAGCCTTTGTGAGCATACCCCTCTTTTGGCCTTGAAGGAGCCGTTGCTTGCCTGTTGCTTCCTTCTTTTTCCCTCTCTCCCTAAGCTGAAAGCGTGGAAGAAGGTGCGCAGTCGCCGGAGCTATAAACCGAACGCAACGCTTTTTTATCACTTCACTAGGCTCTCTGGACACGGGTAACCGCAGGAGCATGATCACGTGGTAAAGGTTTCACGGATGACGTAGTAGCTTTTTCCGATCTCGGAATGCCTGCTTCCTTGCCTAGTATCTCATGTGCTGTGCTGCGACATGCGTGGCTGCCGTAGATTTTGTCCGCGACAACGTATTCGAGTGTACCAAGGCTACCAATGTTTGAAAAGTCCTATGCGTATATCGGCAACAAGCAAATTCTTCAAAACAAAAGCTCAAGAAATTATTTTGTGATGCGTTTAATGTTTGGTATTGCAAATGAATGCTTCCTGCATATCGTGTTAAATCTTCATGGACATCTTTCTCCTCGTTTTTGTTTCCGCGTGTGGTTGTTCTGCAGTGCCCGTGTCGACAGATATCTTGGATTACGTCTTTGAAGTCCGGTATTTTCATCGTAAGTGCGCTGCAACCCACTCCTTTGCAACAATAGACCGATCTCAGCAGGAGTTGCGTGACGCCACCGCTGCCGCGGTGCATGCTGGTACCTGTACTTCTCCCCAGTTTTCCGGCCGCGTCAATGCGCATTGTACGCCCGCCCGGCGTTGGGAAATTTTCGGGTTAGCACGAGTCGTTTAGCCAGGTGTTTACTCATGGTTTTCGATGGGTGGCTTCACCCGTTGTATGCCAGGGTACTACAATAACAGCACCAGGCAAAAAGGCCTCCGATATTTTGTCTTCCCGAAAGAAAGCAGCACGGCAAAGGAAGGTAAACAGAGCCGGACAGAGCGGCAGGAAAAATAGCGTTTTTCCATTTGTTTCGCGATTTGCTTCATAATTTATATCCACCTATTGCACGTCAGCTAAAAAGTGTAAGATTACAGGGCACGAGACACACAGCGTGCCGAAGTGTAGCGTACATTGGAATCTCTCTGAGCATTCGCTCCGTAGCGGTCTATCCGTTGGCCTATCTCCACTAAGTTTGGTGAGGCTGTTTTGAATACACTTTTTGCTCAATAAATTTTGGTGGTTAAAACTGTTAATGTGACTACATGTTTTAAGCACAACTGTGCTTCAAACGATCAGGACAATCACTCAAAAAAAAAGCAGCGATTCTTGATATGCATCACTTGAAATAAAACAACTTTTTTCGGAAGCGGCTTTCGTTCTTTTTATACAAAACGTAAAAAAACACCACATAATGTAATTTAGAAGTGCAACACTTACCGGCAGAAATAGAACAAATGAGCCTAACCTATTTTGTGGTGGCCTATTAGGCTGGCGCTACTGATCCAGAAAAAAAGCTTCCAACGTCGGGCGACTGTTAGCGTTTGGAGCTTGCGCAAACAAAACGAAACTGAATAGAAACTGTACACGAAAAATTATGTCCACCCCATGTTTTCAGGTATCTTGCATGGTTGCTTCTTTTTGAGAGATGACAATTGTTACGGCGCATCAGGCATGGCCTTTCTGTAGATCATTTCTTCTCAGTGCGCAGGCTTCTCCCCGCAGTTCATATCTACCCTGTCGCACAGGCTGTCAACCAGAATGAAACAACTTTTAGAAAACTATCGCTCACCGAGAAAGTCTATTTAGATCCTCTTACTTCATTGTTGATTAAACGTTATGCACAAGACTGAACACTACCAAGCTCAGTTTTTCACCAACACATTTGACGCTGTTCCACGGTGCTACACAAAGCCGATGGTCCCTCGAATTTTCTTGTTCTTTGCCATTCAACTGAATGTTCAGTTTCCAAGTGAATTGAGACATCCGAGAAGCCGGAAAGCTCGAGTAGTGGCGTCGTTGTTTTTTTCCTGTGGCCGCAGTGGGACCACTGCGTGAACGGCAGTGTGCTCACGCGTTCACGAAGACGAAGAAGCATACGACGCCGAAGCAGACGACAAAGCGATTCTAAAGCGATAAGACGACTGCAACTGCTTTTCTGCGCTTGCTGACAAATTAAGATATCACAACCAACACAATTTTATGAAGTACAGACATGCAGGGGAATCCAAGCTGACACCGGGGCGTTCCAAACGATAATCTACGATGTACGCGCAGCCCTATGTAGCCGGGAAGCCGGAAAGCGATGACTACAAGTAGCATAGCGGCGGCACCACTTCCGGAATGCGCGCGCCTGCGCAGTTCGCTTGGTGACATCGGTCTATTGACCGTTCCGTTTTGGATCACCTCTGGAAAAAGGCGGTGTCTATTTCCTAGCCGCCGGGGGAATAGTTTTCTCGAAATTATTCTGGCAATCGCCTGCCATTAGCTGTCTAAAATTATGTGACAACTGCAGGTAGAATACTGACTTTCTTATTCTCTCGGCGTTTTGTGAAAACACGTTTCATGGACACCTTTCTGTTGCTACACGTCTATTAGACACGTTTCGTCAACACTAATGTTTCATCGTCACTCGTTACGCGAAATGCACGCTGTAGGGACATTTCGTCGCGCGTGTATCTTTGAGGCGCGTGGTCACCAACCCAGCCCACCCGTTCACGCCGCTTCGTGGCGACAGTCTGTGGCGGCTCATTACAAATATGATAACCCACCTGTGCCACTCGTACACGTCACTTCGCGGATACAGTCTGGGGCGGTTTATTACAAGAAAAAAAAGAAGCTAATAGAGGAAAGCTAATCTGAGCTGTCTATAAAACATCCCGTGTCAACGAAACGTCGTACGATGAAGTGATTGTACCGCCAATGAGCGGCGACTGGCGGTAGAATTTCGGGGAAATAATTCTGCCGGCTGCTGGGATAATAGACACTACCTAAAAATCACCCCGGTTCTTGTTTGCTCAGTAATCTCACTTGTGTAAAAGTGTCGTTGTACCTCTTCACATATCACGGTTTGCTTCCAAGTTTGTACTTATTTACGGAATAGGCTGAGTAATAAACTTCTAAGAGATTTGAAAACACTCTCTTGTGTCTGTTTACCTGCCTTTTTGCAATCACCTGGGCGGGTACATTTTTTTACAGGTTTCCTTTAGGTGGATGTACAAAGAGGTGTAGCGGTATACCATTGAATGAGGTGCATCTATGTTCCCTACGAGCAGGGTGGGTGTAAACAACGGTGTAATAGCAAACCCTGTTGGCGGATGTATCTTTACTTCCAAAAAATTGCGTGGGTTTAGAGAAGGGAATACGTGTACACTTTAAATTGGGGTGTACCTGCACACCGAAACGACAGTGAGGGTGTAAGAAACTATTGACACACCTCAATAAAGGTGCAGGTGTATAAAAGGGTGCACATATGCACCCTTGAAAAGGGTGTATGTATACACTTCGTCTTGGGGTGTACTTGTACACCTTTATGGGTGTAGTATATCTGGGAGCACTTACACCCCTGTGGTTGTACACACTACACCCTTTTCTAGAGTGCATGCGCGCAAGCACGTGTAGAGGGCGCGGGGACGTGGCTTTGGCGAACTTGCAATTGAACAGCCTTGCTCGCACGAGCAGCGACAGGGCGGCGGCCAGTTGACCAGCTTGCAGTCGTGTATATAGGCACTTGAAAATCACGCAAACAACAAACTGGAACTTCTCTTTTTTACTTTTGCAGATTGGTGCTCCAATCGTGGACAGGTACGTGGAATTGCTTGCTGACTATGTAGACCAACCGAAGGAACGAGGGCACATTTACACGACGCTCTTGAAAAAATCAATGGAGGAAGCGGGCACTCCCTTAACGGACAAAATCTTCGAAGATCCAACATATTTCCCAAAAGTTGACAAATTTCACGTAGCATTTCTTGAGGTAAGTCAAAGAAACCCTGCGTCTGTTCGCATAACGCCGAAACTATAAATTTTCTTGCAATTCATATCAATGCGACACCAAAACAGAAACATTAAAGGCTGTTCTTCAAAATTGACATTAATTGTAGAGCCGAATGTCAACTGTTAGGTGCGTATATTAAACAAGTTATCCCTATACTTTAGTCCGCAAAACAAACGTACAGGGTGAGGACATGAGCACCAGCACGTTTGGCACGTTTGCAAAATCGGAATTCC
The DNA here is from genome assembly GCA_013358835.2 of Ixodes persulcatus. NCBI lineage: Eukaryota > Metazoa > Arthropoda > Arachnida > Ixodida > Ixodidae > Ixodes > Ixodes persulcatus. Next base: position 223,303 of record JABSTQ010010679.1, read on the forward strand.
GAACCTAGATAGGTAAAACTGGACAAGCGAACGTCGTTTTGGAAGAAGTTGTATGTCTACTTTTGAAAAACTGAACTCGGGGAGAATGAAATGCTAAAAGTAGAGGCAAAAAAGGCGGCCGAGTATTTTATGTGCCTATACCAGCCTGTCCCTCGACTGTTCACAGGTTTGCGAGCTCGGTCCCGGGTTGCTAGCTAGACACAAAAGTGCTGAGAACGTCTCGTCTTCCTCGCGTCCTCGTTTTTTAGGCGCTTCAGGGGTTAAACATGTACGAACTAGCCTACCTATCTGTTTTACTGCCCAGTAGAGGCTGGCGAGGAGCACGATAATTGCGATAATTAATACTAATAACGAAATATATGAACAATGAGCCCCTGTGAGCAAGCTTGCAAACCAGTATGTGGACAATACACATCGGGTATATATGGCATAGAAAATGCACGGCGGCAGTTTTTTCGCAAATGCTAGGAGTTCACCGCCTCTGTTTTGAGATTTAACAAAGATAGACTAAACGTTTTGCGATACGGCGTTTGTTTGCTCAGTTTCAGTAGGATTAAAATTTGAATGTTACTAGGCGTGCGAAGTCTGCTGGTCCTTACTGCCTCACCATGCAAATGGTAGCCCTTTGTATATAAGTTTGTAAATATTGTAAGGATATTAGTAGTACGATGATTTAATGTTGATGTTATTTACAGATAGATAAGGTACTGGTATGACTGAGTTCGACCGTTCAGGAAGGCGAGCTCAAAGCGATGCGAGCTTCAGCGCGATTTTTTTCACCAAACGTGCGCTTCGTCCTCTTTTCCTGGAGAGATCTACGTTTCATGTGCCTGTATGTCGAGTACGCCGAATCATAACAGTAAGCCCTAGTGAGTGAAATGAACTCGGTTTAACGGAAGGGCCTATGACCTTACGGCAAAACCACCTTGAGCAGGGGTCTACAAAACCCCGACCCGCGAAAGCCTTTCGACCGAACCGCGGCTGGCCGCAGCTCTACCAGTGAGGTCCGGCCCGCGGCCCGCTTCTGGCAGGCCCGCTGCTATCAACGCAAAAATGAGCTCACGTAAAAAAACGGCGCCTCGACGTGCATCAAAACAGTCGTATCCATTCCGATTGATATCCCGCCCAAAGTTCTGTGCCACATTTATTGCATATTGTCATCCCCACGATCACCAATGTTAGTATTTTGCGCTCTTTCACTTTAACTGTTTTAAAATTCCTTTGCGTCTGATGTACGCATTGCGCATAGTGTCTTGTATCATACCTTTCGCATATTTTAATTGTGAGTTCCATTATTCTACCGCATTTTACCCTTTGTGAATTTGGCTATTTTTTTTCTATTCGCCAGAATTTATGTCTGGTGCGTTTTCTAGGTCAAACTTTTTTTTGTCATAATACCTAAATGTGTATTGTCAAAATAAAGCTTATTTATTTATTAACCTTTCTTTGTTTTTTTTTTACTTTTACCGTATTTTTAATTAGTGCATTTAAATGTAATGAGACATCTTTACAGAGATATTCGCCGTTTATATTAGCCTATTTATTTTCCGTCCATCGAGACTGCGTCAAATCCCCAATCCGGCCACTCAGTCAAATCTCGAGCCCTGACCAAGTGTAATCAAAGCCCGGGCATTGGTGTTTCGACGTCAAAACACAAAGAGCGAGTGCAGACGCAGATTGGGCATGAGTTCTGCGTCAGCGCTCGGCTGGGCCTCGTGTCCAATCAAAGCGTCGAAGGACACTTGGCTTCGGGCTCGAGACCAATGAACGTTTTTCGAGTAAAGAGCGCCGTCTAGGAGCTTGTATACAAACTACAAGCGAGGGACAGC